>JAJOOS010023260.1:0-15155 GCA_029582725.1 Solanum chiquidenum
CCTTACCTTTACCTCATATTAGACATCACATCGATGTTTGTCTTAGTTATTACTTCGCACCAATCGACACTAGACTATTAGATAGTATCACACTAAATCTATGTTGATAATTCTTTTCTTGTTGATTACCTCCTTGGTCTGGCAAATAGCAACAAGGCGAGTTCTAATGTTTGCAACCGCTAAAAAGACTTCTAATCGAAAGAATTATCAATGCATGCAAAACACTATTCAAGAATTGCTTATTTACTATTCATACTTTGTTAATCACTCATGGTTCCCACAATCCTAGTTGTGGAGTTTAGTTACCCAGAATCATATGAACAGAATTCATTGTTTTAGATGAAAGAATTATGAACTTACGTAATTGAAAATTACAAACCCGGAATTTCAACTTGAATTTCAAAACCAAAATCTTCAAAACCAACTTAGGAAATAAATAATTGCTAAAGTCGCAAGTTAATCTCCCAAGCCAAAAAACTAGAATAAAAATAATAAAGTCTAACCCCCAAAAACGAGGTTTACATGCCCTAATTATAGAAAACAAGTCCTAAATTAAAACGGAAACAAAATAAGGAGAGTTTGTTCAGGCACACGTCTTCATTCCACGAGACTGACTCACGGGCCGTCAATGGAACTACAGTCCGTGTGTCCCTTCCATCAGGCAGGACTTAGAAAATATTTCAACATCCAAAAATCAGCTTCTCTGATGCAAACGACGAGACACCAGTACGGATCGTATATCGATCTATGGTCCGTCGATCTCTCTATGTAGCTCCACACTTAGAATGTTAAAAAATCAGGTACTGGAACCCTCACAGTATCATTCTATGGATCAACAGTACGGTCTATAGATCAATCTACGGACCATCAATGGCCACCGTGGTTCCACACTTGGTCAGATTTCCCTGATTTTCCTTGCCTTCTGATCTACGGTCACCATCTACGGAGCGTAAATGGACCTACGGTGTGTATATCACCTCCGTAGATGCCCTTTTCTATATTTCTTTCAGCTGTCTCTGTACTTTCGCGCCTAAACAACTTTCGTGCAAAACATGATAAAAACCAATATAAACAGGCCTTAAACACATACAACTCTTAAGTGAAATGTATTAAAAATACCATAAAATCACTGCATATCAACACCCTCATCTTAAATTCGTTGTTTGTCCTCAAGTGACACACTAAAACTCCAAAAGACACTTGTATAAAATCAAGCAATTCAAGCACAAGCAATCACTTGGCTCTCTACTCCAACTCTCTTTTCGGGTGCAAAATCTGTTCTCTTAGACTCGATAAGCTAATTTATGCAGATCAAAATATGATAATGATAAACCAACCAACCCACAACATACACTATTTCACTATCACCAAGGTACTGACTTTTCGACAGTGTAACTAGTGCCCTTACTTCAAACTAAATCCCTTTTTCACACAATGAATATGAATTTGAGTACAAGGATTCATTCAACACTCACACTCAGAAGTAACTTCAAGTACAGTTAGTTCTCAAAACCATAGACTTGCCCTTATTTTCACTGCTTAGGCTCTCCAAACTAGATTCTAGGATCACTATAGGACTTTCTTGGCTTGTAACGTAGGTTCAGGGTTAGGTGTGGTACATTTGGGTACTTCTTGTTGACTTTAGGCCCTCCTTGACATTACACTAGGCTTACAATCTCTTTTCGCCCTATTTTTACCATCCCACCGTTTTACCTTCTTTCCCTTGATTTTCTTCAACCATGGATATGACTTTAGACCTTTTAGATCTTTATATTTATTTGTTTCATCTTTTTCTTGCGTTTTATTCTTTTTTTTAGCTTTCAACAAGTCACATACTTTTCGCTCTTTTCTTTTTCTGTTTTTCAACATCAAACTCTTTTCATAGCCATTTTTCTTTCGGTTTCATCTTTCATAGCCACCCTCACCTATGGACTTTCCATTGGTTGAGGTTCACAACACCCGATGTCGGATCAGGGCAAAGATTCAAGTTACTTTTTACATTAGCCACCCTCAACTTAGGATTTTGGCCTAGGTTGAGGTGCACATATCCAAGGAGGGACCGGGTCCAACATAGTAGATTATGGGAAGGTGAGTTAGGGGTTTAGAAAGAAATGGTCTAATTTAGGCTCAACACATTTGGATCAAAGGGAACATTTATTTCATTTGGTTGGATTCTTTTTAGGCAATTTGTGGACTTATCAGAACAAAGGCCTATGATCACTTCCTAGCCTCTAGAATAGATTGTCTTAGCAGGACTAACCGTTCAACTTCTAGATTGGCACAAAAAGTGTTTGAACCATCCACAATTCTCACACACTCTTGGCACATAGTTTCATTATCAGATTACCCAGTTCAAGTTTTAGCTTAAGTCATGCCATCAGTTGGTTTATTGTCATGTCATGCTCAAAGACAACACATTCAACTTATCTTAGCCTACAAATTATAGCACACATCACAAAATTTAGACGGGTATCATTTTTTATAAGCCATCATGCTTCATTCTTTTTCATGCTTCTACACATACGATCCTAACACATACCGGTTCAACAGAAATTAAACAGTCTCTTTGGCAAAAAGAACACAGGCAAGAAAATCCCAAGAGAGGATTTATGAGTTGGGTTACTCAAACTTCACTCTATCACTCACAAATCCATTTACCCCACCCCCAACAAAAAGTAGATGCGATTGTCCCCAATGCATACACAAATAGTAAAAGATAATGGATTGGGTGGTGCAAACCTGTGGCGCATAGAACTCAATGCCCCTGTAACACTCTCACGCACGCTCTCCTGGCGCAACTCTTCATCTAAAATTGAAGCTTTCCTAGCCTCCTTCTCCTGCTTACGCTGTCTCTTTTGCGCTTTTTCCTCCTCATTACGGCTAGAACGGTGCCTTTTACCCTTGGTATGTGTAGGCTCAGGCTCCTCCTCCTCTATCCCACTGAATAAAGCATCCATCACCGTATCATTAGTTAATGCAGTAGGTGCAGCTCAACTGCAGGGGTGGCCAAAATGGCATCAACGTCTGCCCGGAGACTGGCTAACTCGGTCTGAAAAGAGGATAGATCAATGGTCGGGACCGGTCACTTGAGGACTCTCAATTCAAAGGCATCGAGGCACTTATTAACGTCCTGGACCTTTCGGTCCATCATGCTTTCTATCCTTCGCTCCATTCTGGCCTCTAACTCGGCTATCGACCTTTGCATCCAAGGTTGGATATGGTGCAGTAGCGTGGCTATTTGAGCCTCTAATTTCTGTACTCTGGCCAATGGGACAACAACATCCCCTGATGGTGGTGTAGACCTGGATGAGCTAGGAGCCTTGCTAGCGGCCTGAGAAGAAAAGGCTGAGACAGTATCGGTGTGTTCTGGTATAATGGGGTCACCGCCCTGTGCCTGCTCTACCGTGTCCGCAAGATCTGCTCCCAAGGGAGGTACCTCAACCTAGGGCTCTCTGTGAGGCACCGTAACATTTGCCCCATCTCAAATAAGGCATATATCCAAAGTCCTAGTAAGGTGGATCAACCTATCACAGTGCCAGATCAACACTCCAGAGTACCTGCACAAATGAAAAATTAAACATGGAATGGGGTAAGTAGTAGAGGTCTTGAATGCCCTCTCGTAAGTCTCTCGTGAATCGCTCGCAGCAGCATGCGGGCAAAGTCAATCTCCAATCCTGCTACTAATGCTGCAACCATGACGGCTCTGTCCCATGTGAGTTGGTTGTCAGCTTTTGTAGGAGACACCCTGTTTCACACCAGCAACCAGAAGAACTTGGCCGTAAAGTTTAATGTGGCCTTTCGAATACTCAACCGTGGTGCGGTGACCCCTCTGCTCGCTCGCCATCTGTAGCAATGTGTTTAGCTAACCATAGTGTAATAGCCTCTCCTTGCTCAACATTTCTCTGGAAAGCTCTGCCCCTCACAATGTCCCATCGATAATCAAACTCTATTGTGTTCAGTGGCCAAGAGTGACCGATCGTAGTGTCATAGAGGAATCGGCTGATGGTGGCATGTGAGATGTCCATCAGACAACCTCGAGCCATAGTGGAAGTGAGAGGGTCCTGGGTTGTGGGCTTGGACTGCTTAGAGATTGAACCTCAGAGAGTGGCAGCATAGGAGGCGTAGAACTCCCGCACAATCTCCTCGCTATAAGTCCCTGGGTCTCGGGCCATCCAATCACACTTTTAAAGTTTAAAAAATTGGTGGATGTCGGGGACAGTGTTCAAGCTCCCCGTGAGGACTCTACTCTCCTCTTTAATAAGTCGGGCCATCTTCTCTTAGTCATTTTTCATCTTGGCATCCCTATAAATTTGCCATTGGCCGCCCTCAACGCACCATCTATTTGGTTCACCAACAACTGGAGTAGGGTCATCATTCTGTGGTGCTGGTACTGACTCTGAGCTAGTGGCCTCATCAGACGAGGCTGCTTGTTCATTTTCGGCGAATCCTGTGGCTGATTTAGCAATGGACCCGGAAGCATAGGCAAATTCAGAGCCTGAATCATGGATAGATTCTACGCCCGAGGCATGGGCAGACTCGGAGCCGGACGTAGACCCATTCTCTAAATTGGAAGAAGCCCCAGTTGGCGACCCGATCAGTGTGTGCTCCTGATCAGACTGGGAGACAGTGACTACATCGGGAACCACCTTTCGAGAGGTGCCTCTGGTGACTCGGGGTGCAGTGGGAGAGGTCCTTGTGTTGGGAGCAACGTATGCCGGATCCTTCGTCGCATCATCATTTACGTCGATTAAACTGAAGCTAGGGGAACCAGATTTTGACTTGCCCTTTTTTTGATAGGTGACTAGCTTCTTGGGTGCCATGGTACCTGTGGAAGGGTTATTAGTACCAAAATAACTAAAAACACACTCAAAATATCTTTAGAGCTAAAGACGAACAACATCAAAGACCCCAAAAAATATTCAGACAATGGCTATAGTGGTTATCTACGGTTCGTAGACTAATCTACGGTCTGTAGAACCCTTCCATGGATCAGAGGACCAACAGTATTAGTCACAGATGGAAACCACGGATGTATAGAACGGTCCATAGATTGATCTACGGACCGTAGTCCACCTCCGTGGTTTCACACTTAGTGAAATTTTCAAGTGTATCCAACCACGAACCTGATCTACGGTCCGTAGTTTTATCTATGGTCCGTAGACAGGGTCTCGTGGATAGGATATGTGCCAGGTTCAGACATTCTTAAATTGCAAGCCCACATATTTGATCAATTTCAACTGTATCCTAGTTTAATCATACATTTCAACATTTAATCATGCTAGTTTATCATTCTAAGGATTCCAATTAATCAATTTGATAAAAAATATTATACAAGATTTGGAACCGTAAGTTGAAACTTACATTCGACTGCAATCACACACATCTTAAACAATATTCCGACACACAAGAACTATCCATCATCCTAAAGGTGCTTGTAAATAAATTTAGAGAAAACTTACCCAAGGTCAAGATCCAACTCCCAACTTTCTATAATCAATCTATGAATCGAAATTCAAAGTGAGGGAGAAAGTCTATTACCTTACAAGCAACGAGAAATGGTGTGATTGTGTGATGACACTATGCTTTGCAATACCACGCTAATCACCTAGTTACACCGAACCTTGTGGGGAGTTTTGGGGATGAGTGGAGTTTTGGAGAGGAAAGGGAATTTAGGATTTTGGGGAAGGAAATAGAGAGTGATGGGGTGATTATGGAGTGATTTAAGGGATTTGGAGAGTTTAGAAACGGTTTGGTAGTAAATGGAGGGAAGTGGGAATGAATTTGAAAGGTGGGATTTTTAAATAGGAGGGTCCGGGTCGGGTCGGTCCAATCTAGGGTTAGGACCTACGAGACCCCGCTTACGGTCCATAGGTCTTTCAACGGTCCGTCAGTTGGGACCGTAGTTCTCCTTTACACTTAAAAAATTTAAACACTTACCTGGGATCTACGGACACCATTCCCGGTCCGTGGATGGATTGACGGAATATCGATGGGGTCCGTAGACCTCTGCACCAGACCATTTTCTGCAGATTTTTCATAGCGCACCTGCACATGTAGCAGCCATTAGGCTATTCTTTTTGCATTTTCTTGACACTTTATCTAAAATTAATACAAAGAATCAACTAAACACAGAAAACTGCTAGATGGAAAATAAAAACCTATCATTGGCTAGATTGTACATCTTGGGTTGCCTCCCACGAAGCGCTTGATTTAACGTCGCAGCACGACCCAAGCCTCTTGATTACTCAGACTTCATCAAGAACATAGGCCTCAACAACCTCTTGCACATTTTTTGCATTTCCCAAATAGATCTTGATCCTTTGCTTGTTTACCATTAACCTCGTGCCTTCACTGTTCTCAAGCTCAACCGCTCCATGGGGGAGCACTTTTGTGAGCAAAAATGGGCCGGTCCATTTGGATTTGAGTTTTCCCAGAAACAAGCGCAACCTAGAGTTGAATAGAAGCACACGATCACCCACAACAAATTCTCGCTTTTCAATTCTTTGATCATGATACCTCTTCATCTTCTCTTTGTACAAGGCTGAACTTTCATAAGCTTTTACGCGAAACTCATCAAGCATATTCAAGTCATTCAATCTTTGATTAGATGCGGCGCCCCAATCAAAATTTAGTTGTTTCACTACCCACAAAGCCTTATGCTCTATCTCTACCCGTAAATGGCAAGACTTCCCATATACAAGTTGGTATGGAGACATACCTATGAGAGTCTTGTATCCAGTGTGATAGGCTTTATAGAGCATCATCAAGTTTCCTTGACCAATCCATTCTGTTAGCATTCACAGTCTTTGCCAAAATATGTTTGATCTCTCTATTGGACACTTCAATTTGCCCACTAGTCTGTGGATGGTAAGGAGTGGCTACATTGTGGCGGACACCATATTTATCAAATAGCGCCTTGAACAACTTATTACAAAAGTGGGAACCTCCATCACTAATAATCTCCCTCGGTGTATCAAATCTGGAAAAGATATTCTTATTCAAAAATGCGGTAACATTTTTACCTTCATTGTTGGGGAGCACAACTGCTTCCACCCACTTCGATACATAATCAACCGCAACAGGAATATACTTCATCCCATGTGAACTCATAAATGGACCCATAAAATCAATGCCCCATACATCAAACAACTCTATCACCAATATAGGATTCATAGGAAACTCTTGCCTATTTGAAATCCCTCCTTCTCTTTGGCAACGATCACAAGACTTGGCAAAATCATGAGCTTCTTGGTGGATGGTAGGCAAGTAATACCCACACTGCAAAATCTTATGCGCAGTACGAATAGCACTATGATGCCCACCAACAGGCGATGAATGACATGCTTCAAGTACACTCAACATCTCAACCTCGGGAACACAAGGACCAATAATCCCGTCAGCATAACTACGATACAAGTAACTCTCATCCCAAAAGAATTTCTTCACATAATGCATAAACTTTTTCCTTTGGTAAAAGACAAATCCGGGGGAACCAAATTGCTTGCCAAATAATTAGCAAAATCTGCGAACCAAGGAATCAGATCATGAGAAGCAGCCAATACCTGTTCATTTGGAAAAGCATCATTAATTTCAGCCCTATCACCAAGCTTTTGCATCGCCTCTTTCTCTAATCTGGACAAGTGATCGGCAACTTGATTTTCGGTCTCCTTTCTATCTTTTACTGTAAAAGTAAACTCCTGCAGCAATAATACCCATCTGATCAACCTCGGTTTTTCATCCTTCTTCGCCATCAAATACCTCAATGCAGAATGGTCAGTATGCACTATGACCTTAGTACCAAGAAAGTAGGATCGAAATTTCTTGAATGCGAAAACCACCGCAAGAAGTTCTTGTTCAGTCACAGTATAATTCTTCTGGGCCACATTTAGAGCTTTGCTAGCATAGTAAATAGGGTGGAAAATTTTATCTCGCCTCTGTCCTAATACTACACCTAGCGCCACTCCACTCGCATCGCACATTACCTCAAATGGTTGTCCCTGATCCGGTGAAATAATGATAGGTGCAGTGACCAACTTTTCCTTTAACTCTCCAAATGCTCTCAGAAAAGCATCATCAAAATCAAACTTATACTCCTTTCCGAGCAGTTTGCACAATGGATGTGCCATTTTAGAGAAGTCCTTGATGAACCTCCTATAGAAACATGCATGCCCAAGAAAACTTCTAACACCTTTTACAGAGATAGGTTGTGGAAGCATTTCTATTGCTTCTACTTTTGCTCTATCAACCTCAATGCCCTTCTCAGAAATCCGATGACCCAGAACTATCCCTTCTTTTACCATAAAGTGGCACTTCTCCCAATTTAGCACCAGTTTACAGTCTTCACACCTTTTAAGCACCTCAGCCAGATGATCCAGACATCGATCAAAAGAGTCACCTACCACAGAGAAATCATCCATGAATACTTCAATAGTGTCCTCCACCATATCAGAAAATATCGACATTATACAGTGTTAGAAGGTACTGGAGCATTGCACAAGCCAAATGGCATTCGTTTAAAAGCAAAAGTCCCATAAGGGCAAGTGAAGGTGGTCTTCTCTTGGTCTTTCGGAGCTATAAATATTTGATTGTAGCCCGAATACCCATCAAGAAAACATTACCAACCCTTTCTTGCAAGTCTATCCAACATCTAGTCCATGAATAACATAGGAAAGTGGTCCTTCTCTGTCCACGCATTCAACTTCCGGTAATCCATGCAGATTCTCCATCCGATCATGGGCCGTATTGGAACAAGCTCGTTTCTTTCATTTGGAACCACAGTAATACCACCCTTCTTAGGCACACACTGCACATGACCCAACTGCTATCTGCATTGGGATAAATAACTCCGGCATCCAACCACTTAATGATCTCTTGTTTAACTACCTCTTGCATAGGTGGATTTAACCTTCTCTGGTGCTCGACACTGGGCTTGTGATCTGGCATGAGTTGGATTTTGTGAGACCAAATACCGGGAGGAATCCCAATAATATCTGCAATAGTTCACCCAGTCACCAAGCACTCTACTTGTCTTGCATTTAAATTTGCCGCAATGATGACCAGCAAAGTATTATCTCTACCCAAGAATACATACCTCAAATGCGGTGGTGGAGCGTTAAGTTCCAATTTCGGTGCCTCCATAATAGACGGTCTCATAGGTGGGGACTCATAATTCTTCATGTCTAACTCATACTTCTTTGGTTTTGGACGATATTTGCACCTATCGAGTGCAGCTACCAACTCATCATATTCTTTAATACCATCACTATCGAAATTCATCATAACTGTTGCTAGTGCCTCGACAGCTAGTCGCTCTTCAATTTGCACTTTTGGTCCACTCTCAACTCTATAAGTTATAGTAGATACCATTTGGAGCTCACCACTCGACTTCATGGACCTACAAATATTGAAAGTTGCTTCTTCATTGTTCAGACTGAACTTCATTTACCCCTTCTCCATATCAACCAACACACACCCCGTGGCAAGGAATTGTCTCCCAAGGATGATTGGAACCTCAAAATCAACCTCATAGTCAAGAATTAGTAAATCCACCGGAAAGACATAGGACTCCACTTTCACTATCACATCATGGAGTACACCAATGGGCCTTTTCACGATTCAATCGGCCATAAGTAACCGCATCGTAGTAGTCCCCTAGACCCAACTTCTTATAAATAGACAATGGCATGAGGTTGATGCTAGCACCAAGATCAAACAATGCCTTAGCAAAGTGTAACAACCCTATAGTACATGGTGTCGTGAAAGCACCAGGATCTTCTTTTTTCTGCACAAGAGACATTGTAGAAATAGCGCTACAATGTTGCAATCTATAATCATCTCCAAAACTCACAGACCATTTCTTTGTCACCACATCTTTCATTAACTTTGCATACCCAGGCATTTCCTCCAAGGCTTCTATCAACATAACGTTGATGGAAAGCTGCTTCAACATAGTAATAAACCTGCGATATTTACCATATTCAGTCTTCTTCACTAACCTCTGTGGAAAAGGTGGTGGGGGTCTAGGTATGGGGACCACTTTCTGAGATATGCTTCTTCCTCTGTCACATTTTTTTACTCTTCTCTAACCTCTACCACATCATCTTTTTTTCTAATCTCAACAACCACCACAGACGGCATAAGTGGATCAATGGTTTGCTTACCCCTTCAAGTAGTAAATGCCATAGAATGACCATCATTCTTTGGATTCTGGATGGTGTTGCTAGGAACAGTGCCAGGTTGACGTGGGTTCACTGTAGTAGACAACTAAGTCATCTGCTGCTCTAGATGCTTTATTGACACTGCATGGGCATCAACCTTTGACCAATACCAGACAAGTCGTTTCTCATCTCCTTCACATTCTCATCAGTTGCATCAAAACTTCTGATCATCTTCTGCATCATATCTTCAATACGCGCCATATTACCTCTAGCTTCCCTAGTACCAGATTCCCAATTTTGAGGGGGAACATAAGGTTCAACCCGATTGTTTCTACTGCCATAGTTGTTCAGGTTGTAGTTGTTGTCATGATAGGAGTTCTCATCCCGAACATATTGATCCTCTCTGTTGTAATTACCATAGTTCCGACCTTTGTTTCCTTGAACTTGGCACCAATTTTCTGTGTTGGATCCTTGGGCGTTTGGTTGGAAACCCCCCGTCTGATCATTCACCACATATGCATCCTCGTCGTAGTAACACTCTTCAACTAATGGTGGAGTTCTAGTCAAGTAGTTCATAACATTTACCTTTTCCGCATCTCCGCTCATATGCTTCAATACCAACCCCAACTGGGTCCTTATCTGAGCCATTTCCTCACTAATCTCATCTGCCAACTGGTTATTTGTAGCATGAATGGAAAATATGTTTCTCCCAGTATCTGACCTCCTAGTGCTCCATGCTTGATTGGTGCGAGAGATATTCTCCAGTTGTCCTGCAATATGTGTGTATGTGCACTTACCATATGCATCTCCGACAATAGTATCAACCACTGCTTTATTGTGGTCATCCTGACCTCGATATAAATATTCGTTCAGCATCTCATCATCAATACGGTGATTTGGAACAGCTCTTATGAACGCAGTGAACCTATCCCAAGAGCTACTCACTAACTCTCCAGGTAATGCCAAAAAATTGTTGACCTTATCCTTGTGATTGAGCTTCTTGGACACTGGATAATATCTTGATAAGAACACATCCCTCAATTGGTCCCATGTATAGATTGAGGTATAAGTAAGCTCAGTGAACTATACAGCAGCATAGCCTGTCAGTGATAGAGGGAACACTCGCAATCCAATGACATCCATATCCAAGTTTGGTCGACCTACACAACTCTTGCAAACCACCCTAAGCTTGGCTATGTGAGCACGTGGGTCCTCCGATGGTAACCCCGAGAACAAGCCCATCGCTATAAACATCTGCATCAAGATACTGGTCACTACAAATGTGTGCCCCGGAGGCAAAGGGGTAGGACAAGAGGTCCATCAGAGTCAGCAATATTGACGTTTCCCCTATAGTTGTCATGCAGTCATGGGCCTGGTGGACGTTGCACCCTCAATGCATCTCCCAATTGATATTCAGTTGGAACCTGATTGTCCCTATCAACTACCCTCAGAGGTTGCAGCTCAACTTCATCACCTAAATTACCTCCGATAGGATTAACTTCAACTCCATCATTGTTCATTCTTTGCAAAGTTCGGTTTGACTCTGGATCGTAAGGAATAAGTGGTTCACCCTTGCTCTGTGTACTTGGCATACACTAGAGTCCGAACCTAAGAGAGACAAAAACAAAAAGAAAAGGTAAAATTAGGAAATATTTGACTAAAGTTCAATAATATAGTTAAAATAAATCTAAAAGTCAAATTTCCCCGGCAGCGGCGCCAAAATTTGATACGCTCAAATTACACCTCCCTAAAGAAGCATAAGCGATCGCTATCAAGTAAAGAACCCAACTTGTAAGTTGGGGTCGATCCCATGAGGAAAATGGTTTATATTTAACTTTAACCAACAATTATATTCGTTTAGTCAAATTACTTCCAGAAACAAGTAATTAAAGGGGGGGATATTTGTGAAACAAATTTTAAGAATTTAGTAAGTAATCAGTAAACGAAAGTCAATTTTTGTTGTTATCAAGATGAGAGAATTAATTAGGGTGTACGTGTTCCCCACAAGCTCATAACGCAATAATCCCAGTAATACCAATCCTTTCCTAATGTACTACATGCAAAGTAATAAGTTAGGTATCTCTAAATCCTTGGTCCGACATCTAGAGAATTTCACCCCACACCTTGGTCCGGGTACCTGTGTATAATTTACTAACCCTTACCTTTACCTCATATTAGACATCACATCGATGTTTGGCTTAGTTATTACTTTGCACCAATCGACACTAGACTATTAGATAGTATCACACTAAATATATGTTTATAATTCTTTTCTTGTTGATTACCTCCTTGGTCCATCAAGTAACAACAAGGCGAGTTCTAACGTTTGCAACCGCTAAAAAGACTTCTAACCGAAAGAATTATCAATGCATGCAAAACACTATTAATAATTGCTTATTTACTATTCATACTTTGTTAATCACTCATGGTTCCCACAACCCTAGTTGTGGATTTTAGTTACCCATAATCATATGAACACAATTCATTGTTTTAGATGAAAGAATTATGACCTAATTGAAAATAACGAACCCGGAATTTCAACTTCAATTTCAAAACCAAAATCTTCAAAACCAACTTAGGAAATCTATAATTGCTAAAGTTGCAAGTTAATCTCCCAAGCCCAAAACCTAGAATAAAAATAATAAAGTCTAACCCCCCAAAACGAGGATTACATGTCCTATTTATAGAAAACAAGTCCTAAATTAAAAGGGAAACAAAATAAGGAAAGTTTGTTCAGGCACGGGTCTTCATTCCACGAGACTGACTCACAGGCCGTCAATGGATCTACAGTCCGTGGATCACTCTTTGTAGCTCCACACTTAGAATCTTCAAAAATCAGGTACTGGAACCCTCACAGTATCATTATACAGATCAACAGTACAGTCTGTTGTTCAATCTACGGACCGTCAATGGCCACCATGGTTCCACACATGGCCAGATTTCCCTTATTTGCCTTGCCTGCTGATCTACGGTCACCATCTATGGAGCGTCAACGGACCTACGGTTCGTAGATCACCTTCGTAGATGCCCTTTTCTACATTTCTTTAAGTTGTCTCTGTACTTCCGCGCCTAAACATCTTTCCTGCAAAACATGATATAAACACATAAAAGCAAATACAAATAGGCCTTACACACACACAACTCTTAAGTGAAATGTATTAAAAATACCATAAACTCACGGTATATCAGGGCTCACGCGCCCTATCATGTAGGTCCGTGGTATGGGTCAACAAGTCACCATTTGGGGCCCTTGACCTACCGACCACCCCCATGAGGCGTGGATGGACCTACGGGGAGTAAGTCCCATCCCTAGGTCCTTGGATTTTTTATAGCTTTGGGGGTTAGACATTAGGGTCCTCCTCAAGGACCCTTGGTCTTTGGGGAGTGGTACCTTTTAAACCCTAAACCCAACAACCCAAAATCGGGAACTCATTTTACAACATCAAACTAAACAACACACTCGTAAGGCTCTAGTCTCACCTACAAGTTTTCAGAGTCGTTACATTATTCCCCCCCCTAGAAACATTCATCCTCGAATGACACTTTAAACATTTTAGGGAATTAAAGACTCAAGACTAGCAGCCCACAATGCGTGAAACAACATAAAAAATGCACAAAAGTAGGAGGAAACATCAACTCCATCTCAAACATACTCCATGCAACACAAGAAAGTAGGAACTACATCTCCAAACTCATTAGGCATGAAAACTTCAACATTTCTCATTTCATTGGAGGAATTACCTTCTCAAACTCAAATCATTCTCATCATAACATCACTACGCACATTATGAAATTACTCTTAAACGCACATTTAGCCATGTTCAACAATTCAGCTCATGAAGCATATAGGCAAGTAATACTAAATGCACATCAACATGAGGAACATAAATCACGAAAACTCATTTTCTCATTAATCATGAATTAATCAAGAACATGCATATCATAAGGAGACCATGGAAACACATAATCGCACATGTTTCCAAAACATGAAACAAGCCAAAAAGGAACTCTTTGTCTTTGGCTAGAATAGGAATAGAATGAAAGTGATAAGGATATCGAACTCTCAACAATCTTACTATCCAAACATACCATCTCTCCCTTCGGAGTAAACCCACACGAAGGCTAACATGAAAATAGCATAGGAACCATAATGAAACATTCACAACTATAAGTGTAACGACCCGTGAGCACCCAACTTGTACAAGTGTAACGACCCGAGAGCACCCAACTTGACCCGAGAACCTTAATGAAACATTCACAACTCTCAGAGGTCTTATACAAGCCTTAGCATTCAATCATCGCATTCGGTAATAAAAACCATAAGGAATAAAAAAAACTTTTTAAGACAAATCCATAATACTCATAAAATATTTCAAATGTAAGGAAGTAGAATTTCTAAGTCTCATGTATCATCTTAGACACAAATAGAACATCTTAGGGACACGGCCCCTTACAACAAAATATGTCTTATACAATGTCTAAGTGGAAATACTAGAAAGGTAACAACTATGTCCTCGAATATATGAGGAAATACCAAGCTTCTTGAGAAGAGTCAATATCCCAAGTTTCCTCAAAAGATCTCCTCACTTTCCACCACCTACACTTGTAACAATAGAGAAATATGGAATTAGTACAATAAGTACTAAGTATGATGACCATGCAAGAAAACATACACAACGGACATTTACAAGGAATGTATGCTTTTAAGACCTTCTTTAACAAACCTTTACAACCACAAGCACAAACCCACATTTCAAGTCACCATTCACAAATAAGACCATATTCACATCTTTTACAACTCAATTAACACAATTGTACAATACTTAAACAAGTTAGCAAAGTAATTCCTTAATTACCATTTAAGCCTCTATCTCAAGTCACCCTAAGCCACACTTAAGTGAATAATGAAGTGACCGCCCATACAACCTCTTCATATACACCTAAGTGTTCCTAAGAGTTACCATAGACAAGGGTTTTATCATTACATTATAACATACT
>JAJOOS010023261.1:0-14309 GCA_029582725.1 Solanum chiquidenum
GAAATAGGAAAAGACCAAAAGACCCCTGAATTAACTGCTGTCGGAGTGATCGACGGACTGGACTGACGGGCCGTCAATCAATCGACGGTCCGTCGATTGGGTCCGTCGATCGGGTCTGCTCGACAGGCCTTCACTAAAACGAGCATAACATTTTACTCAGAAGTCGGATTTTAGCAAACTCGATGGCGTTCGAAAGATAATTCAATTATCTATCATATCATAGGTAATGGGACACACAATTCATTTTGTGCTAAAAGTTATGACCATCTGAAGTTTACTCATCAACAATTTTCAGCTAATTGGCAGTTGACTCTCATCTACGGTCAGACCTACGGACCGTGGATCGATTGACGGTCCGTACTGGTCAACCGTCATTTGCGTCACAGGCTGGGTATAGGGGGTCTTGATCCACGGACACAGACCACGGACCGTGGTCTGATCTACGGACCGTAGGTCTGTCCATGGGTCGAGACTTAGTTGATTTTTCTGAGCTGGTTTTGGGATGGATTTGAGTGGTGAACCACGGACCACCAGCACGGGTCGTGGTCTAACCTACGGTCCGTGGATGGTTACCGTAAGTTGCACCTGCAACTTCTCAAAATCTGCATTTTTGGTCTGTTTTAGATACGGGGTATTACACATATAGTTCAGTTCTCTCATCCTACTCATTTTTCTTTGTATTTTTTCTTGTCCTTTCTCTTTCTTCTTTGAAATGTTTCTTTAAGTTTAATTAGAAAAAACTTTTCGCTAAACTCAATTAGTTTGAAGGTCCTTTTTGAGAGAAATATTTTTAAAATTCATCGAAATTAAAATAAAGCCTAATACAAAATGGAATACAAAGAATAATCTTTTAGTGGTGAACTAGTGGTCAATCCCTCAATGTAGAAGTGCAATGAGTGAAATTTGACAGCAATTGACATTACTTTTATTATTACATATAAGAAAAATAATAATTGAAAAGGGATCGACTAAAATCGTGTCAAAGTCATATTATATTTTCGATTAATAATTTTATTCTTTAGATTGGATGAGTTTACCTTTCGTTGTACAAATAGGTTTACTGGAGAAAATTTCAAATTATACACATAACTAGATTTTCTTGAAACTGTAGCATTCGGGCTAGTTTGCACGCACCTCGACTAATTTCATAGGGCACCTATACTCCTCAAAAATGTAGGAATCGGGTAATTCTATTCATCAAAGCTTGAACAAATGAGAGAAAATCATAATGTTTTTGTGTGGCGCTTGAATTTGGACTCGAGACCTCATAACTTTCTACTCACTATATTGATCAATGCATCCTTCATTTGTTATTTACAAACCTTAACTTTATGTTAATCACACTCACTCTAATGGAGTACCTCTGAATGATGCGTCAACCGTCAGTGAGAAAATGGGAACAAACCACATATAACAAACATTTTTATTTGATAAAAAATTGAAGGATACATATAACTTGATTGACTAGACTTGAATAAAATATCCTCAATATATTATTTAAATGACAACTATAACATAAATAGATGAACAATGAACAACAATCTAATAACTAGGAAGCGTTATTTAAAGACACAATGACAAAATAATGATAGAAGAATATAAAAGTACTACATGACCAATCAGCAACCTAAGGATTCCCATCATTCTCTTCTCCAACATTGCTATCATTACCACTAATTTTATTTAAAACATTCTCATCTACATGTTCATTGAGTTTTGTCATCCTTTCATTAAGTTTAGTCTGCTTTGCGTCAAATAGCTTTAACAAACCTTTAGTTTCTCTAGCATCTAGTTCATGCAAGCTTTTTCCCAAAGCAAGTTGGTTGAATAGGTTCTCCATTTCCTTCTCTTCAACTGTTTCTCTATTTTCCCAATATATTTTTCCTGAGCATCAACTTTTCGTTGAAGATAGGTTTCTTGTGTGAACAACTTAATTTGTTGTTAGGCCTCATCGCAAGCTAAATACTCAGTTATTGTGGCATTAGCCTGGGTTAAACAAGGCCAAGCAAAAGCTTTGGTTTCCTCAGGAGTAAAAGCAACCACACCGACTTTCATATCACATAGAATAGACAGTTCTTCTGCTTGCTTACATAGTGATGCTAATCTTTTCTCTAAAATGACTTTTCTCACACTCTCATCGAGATTCCTACTATTCCTACACCTTTTTTCAATCAAGTGACTCATATTTGGTACAAAGAAAAAGAAGCAAACTAGAATATATATATATATATATATATATATATATATAAGTGAGTACCTATATGGGAATATAAATAAGAGTGTTTGACTGTCTAATAGGACTACATAAAGTTGACTGAGATAATTTGACCAAATTTAGGAATAGTTTGACTGCACATTATGACTTTTATGGTATTTATTTAATTATTTTCTTAAGTAGATGTTAAAATCCCAATACTTTATCTTGAAGATTGTAAAATAATTATATTTCCATAATAGGCAATTTTGTCCTCCGTTAATAGTTGTGTTATTTGTTGCCTCTATTGTTTCCTAAATGTGGCCTCCCCCCCCCCCTTTCAACCTATGTTGCTTAGATTTGGGTGGGGGTAGTGCTGATTTTACAATGTACGTGACTATTGCAAATGATATAAGAGGTCATGATAGGTTTATCAAATTTATTACATAATCACTAATGATGGTGATCTGTATATATCTATCAAGACATAAATTTTCGGTCATGATGATAGCTACCCTAACCCTCGAATAGGGTAGGGTAAACAGTTGAGATTTTTGGTAAGTTTTTAGTTTGAAAGACTAAGTTGTAGAGGGAAGGAAATCCCCGAGCCTATTGTTGAGGCCCCAACTAGGGGTAGAGGTAGGGCCTGAGCTCAAGTTTGTGGAGTATCACCAACTAGAGGTTGTGCACATGAAGCGGCACCACTAAGAAGTAGAGCTAGAAAGGCTTCTCCTGAGCCACATGTTGAGGTTGCTGAAAACGAAGTTTCTCCCGAATTCAGAGCTCCATTGTTTCAAGAGATTTTTTTGAGGATGTTTGGTGTGTTAGAGACCTTTTGTCAGGGGTGCAAACCCATGTCAGCAGCAGACTCCAGTTGTTCATTTTTAAGTAGGCCAGTCACCCATGGTTCCTACATTGGTTGTTGGTGCATAGATTGCTCTTGAGGTTACCTTGACTGTGGATAATCAGTAGTGTTATGAGAGGTTTTAGAATATGAAACCACCCCAGTTTCAGGGTGATAAGAGAGAGGATGCTCATGAGTTCTTGACTTTGTGCCATGAGATGGTTGAGGTTGTAGGTATGGTGGATGCTCGTGATTTTCAGTTTGTTTCCAATCAACTTCGTGGTTGCTTCAAAGAGTGGTGGAGGACTTTTGCGAGGTCTAGACTACTTGAATCTCGTTCGGCAGAGTGTGATGTGTTTTCTAATGCTTTCCAAGACTGCTTTATTCCGTGGAGCGTGAGAGAGGAGAGTCGTTTGAGGTTTGAGAGCTTAATTCTGGGCAATTTGTTTGTGACCGATTATGAGGCCCGTTTCTATGAGCTTTCTAGGCCTGCTACGACTATTATGCCGGATGAGGCAGAGGGAGTTCACTGATTTTATGAGGGTTGACTTTTTAGTCAGATCTTATGTATTTAGGGCAGCTAGAGGGGGGCTTCCTTCCGGTCCATTGTGAGCACCACCAATGAGGCAAAATTGATGGTTTTAGAGGATTTTGGGGAGCCCAAAAGGACCCGTTCTTCTGGTTAGTTTTCTAGTGCTTCATCTAAAAAAAGAGGTTCACATATAGGTAGTGGTTCCTTCCAGCGTCATGGGCCGGTTCATGTTTCTATGCCAACAACTTAGAGTGGACACTCGGCTTGAGGATCTTATGGTTCTGGTTAAGGTAGCTATGGTTCATCTAGTTCACACCAATAGTTATCTGTGCTGAGATCTTGCTTCGTTTGTAGGGATATATGTCATATAATGTGACGGTGTCCCCTACAAACTCATTCAGGACCTCAGTGTTCTTTTCAATTGCTCCAGCTAGGGATTCAACACCTTCGGCCAGGGGTCGAGGCAGACATCAGACCGGTAGATTTGGCAAGACTATTGGTAGAAATACTCTAACTCCACAGGTTAGAGGTAGAGGATCTACTCAGACTACATATGGATGAGATGAACAGAATTATGTTATGCTTTTCCAGGGAGGCCTGAGGCTGAGACATCTGATGTTCTGATCACAGGTATCATCCAATTTTCCATCGACCTGTGTTTGTATTATTTGATATGGGTTCTACTTTCTCATATGTGTCTGCCCATTTTTACTCTAGGTTTGATATGTTGTTTGATTGTATACCTGTGTCTATTCATGTTGCTACATCCGTGGGTGAATCCTTATTGATGAATTGAGTGTATCGATCCTGTCTTGTTTTTTTGGTCGGGTATGATACTTGGGTATACTCGATCATTTTAGGGATGGTAGACTTTGACATTAACTTGGGTATAGATTGACTTTCTCCTCATCATTCTATTCTCTATTTTTATGATAAGACGATGAACTTAACGATGCCGAGTGTCCCGAGAGTTGTGTGACGAGTGCTAATGGTTCTTACTCTAGCAAGGTTAATTCCTTCATTAAAGCTCAGAGGTTGGTCGATAGAGGGTGTTTATCTTACTTGGATTTCATTCAGGATACTAGTGTTGAGCCACCTCCCATGGATTTTGTGCCCATGTTTGAATGTTGGTTGGTGTGTTCCTTACTGATCTTCTAGGTGTTCCTCCGGATAGGGATATTGACTTTGCTATTAACTTGGAGCCGAGTACCAAGACCATATTTATTCCTCCTTATTGTATGGCTCTAAGTGAGTTGAAGGAATTAAAGGATCAGTTGCAGAATTTGTTGAGTAAGGGGTTTATTTGCCCTAGATTTTCTCCATGGGTTGCTCCTGTTTTGTTTGTGAGGAAGAAGGATGGATCCATGAGGATGTGTATTGATTATCGATAGTTGAAAAAAGTTACAATGAGGAACAAGTATCCTCTTCCTCGTATTGATGATTTGTTTGATCAGCTTCAGGGTGCATCTCTGTTTTCTAAGATTGATTTGAGATCCGGTTATCGTCAGCTGAAGATTAATTGGAAATCCCTAAGACAACTTTCAAGACTCGTTATCGTCACTATGAGTTTCTTGTGATGTCTTTTGGTTTGACTAATGCCCCTATAACATTGATGGAGTTGATGAATCGGGTGTTTTGACCTTATTTGGATTCCTTTGCGATAGTGTTCATTGATGACATCTTGGTGTACTCCAAGAGTGAGGAGGATTATGATCGACATTTGAGGACTGTACTCCTAAGATTGAAGGAAAAGAAGATTTATGGGAAGTCTCAAAGTGTGAGTTTTGGCTTGATTCTCTGGCAATTTTGGGACACGTAGTTTCCAAGAAGGGTATTCAGCTAGATCTAGCCAATATTGCGGCAGTGAAGGGTTAGACCAGACCTACGTCGATTACCGAGATCTAGAGTTTTATGGGACTTGCGGTCTATTACCAATGATTTGTTCAGAGCTTTTCTACCATTGCATCTCCGTTGACTAGATTGACTCGGCAGAGTGTGAGTTTCCAAATGTCTAATGAGTTTACGGAGAGCTTTCAAAAGCTCAATGACTTGTTGACTTCGGCTCATGTTTTGACTTTACCCGAGGAAGGTGTGGACTTTACCGTGTACTGTGATGCTTCTGAAGTATGATTGGGTGGTGTTCTCATGGAGAAATTCAAGGTGATTGCATATGACTCTTGTCACGACCCAGACTATCATGATTGGCACCCACACTACCCCTCCGGTGGGAGAACCACTACTACGACACAACTACATAACTTAACCAAATACTACGCATTTAAAGATACAGAAGTAGGTTTAAATGACAAAAAGAAATATGGAGTTCCCATAAACTCCAAAGGTTTAAACAAATAACTAACCAAACTAATGCGGAAGTCTTAATCATTAGAACCTGAAAGTCATTGTACCAAAACTCTACTAACGACAAGTCTAAGAACAAGAGGTACAACCCTGAAACTAAACAACACCTTAAAAAAGTAGTATGAGTCCGAAAAGAGTGGACTTAAACAAGAAAGATCCATGACAGCCTGAAAGAACTGGCTCACCCTTGAATCCGATCACGCTCAATAGTCACCTAGTTGAGGTCTATCAATAGCCGCCTGAAGATGCCCTGTACTCAACAAAGAACAAACAAGTGCAGTATCAATACACAACCACAGTGTACTGGTAGGATCACATGGCTATCCCAATAAGTGAAACAAATGCAAGTAACCACAACATTATAAGAAGGCATATACCGAACATATACAATATTAGTCATCTTTTCAGGATCAATGTAACATTCCACGTTCTCAATAATACACGTTGGTTATTATTTTAGAGCAACAAATAATCTTTCAACCTCAATCACCATTAGATATGAACGTAATCATCACAAGTAGATACATAACACAATTCAAAGGTCCTATCATGGAACCCAATTCAACATGAAACCCAAACCCAAACTATTAGTGTACCGATTCGTGGCACCCGATCTAATTTTTATGCCGAAATGTGGCAACCGATCTCATATTTATGCCAAAACGTGGCAATCGATCCCATAGTTATGCCGGAACGTAACACCCGATCCAAGTTAGTATGTCAGAACGTAACACCCGATCCATTCAACAAACCACAATCACAATCACAATGTATATTCTCACAATCATACAACAAGAGGTGATTCATGACATACAATTATTCAATTATCGTCATTTACAATTAGGATGATCAATAATGCAACATTCACATACATACATGCATTATAATAAGCAATTACAAACATATATCACACCAACATGAAATCACATCCATCACCTACCTTGAATCCAAGCTTGAATCCCCTAAGGCACTTGAATCTTCCCTTTCCGGATTCTTTTCGCTTGTTCTAGGTCTACAAATAATTAATATACGCAAGGATCAACAATCAAAGGTCTAATTATTCAGATTATAACAAACCCAATAACCCTAGACAAAACCCAAGATCCTAATACTCAGATTAGGGATTTTTCCACCATAATTTCCAGATCAAAACCCTCCCCCATCGATAATCACCCACGAGTTTACATTCTACGGATCAAAAAACCGGATTCGGGGAGTTAAAACCTTACCTTTAGCCTCAAGAATGGTGGAAAACTGTCAAGAAAGCACCTGGGGTCATCTCCTAGCACTCAAGGTCGAAACTTGCAGAATAAAATGATTTTAGGGTTTATTTCCGCCTTAAGTCGCGACTGTCCCGCCACAGCGTCCCCGCCCTGGCAGGATAAATCCTGCCCTAGCGGCTTGCACGGAACCAGTGAGCAAAATTAAGAATTCCAAACCCCCATTTCACAACACGCCTTCATCCCATGATACTCAGAAAATACCCTTTCACGCTAAGATCAGTTTCGGTAGTTCTACTCACCCTAATTCAATTCTGTAAAGTCGTATGGGTTCCTTAACGTCTTACCTATCTAGTCATGTGATCAAAATCATAATTAGATCTCTCATTTGTTACCAGATTTCCCTAAACCTCACTGACTCCGATTTCGTCCAAATCTGGATTAGGCTAAGAATTCCAAAGTTACTACTCAAAAGTTTTCTGGCCCCAATTCTTTCCCCATTGGAATTTCTATACCGACGAAAATAGGTCGTTAGACCTCTAGACAGTTGAAGACCCATGAGAGGAATTACCCCACCTAGGATTTGGAGTTGGTAGATGTAGTGTTTGTGCTTAAGCTATGTCGACATTATTTGTACAGAGTTCATTGTGAGGTCTTCACGGATGATCAAAGTCTTCAGTACATTTTTAGTCAGAGTGATCTGAACTTGAGGCAACTCAGATAGCTTGAGCTACTAAAAGACTATGACATCACCATCTTGCATCATCCGGGGAAGGCCAATGTGGTGGCTGATGCTTTGAGTAGGAAGACTTTTAGCATGGGTAGTCTTGTTGCTATTAGTGAGGAGGAGAGATCATTGGCTAGAGACGTTCAGAGGTTAGCCAACAGTCTTGTTCGGTTACGGGTTTCTGAGAAGACAAATGGTTTGATGGCTTTTATTCAGACTCGTTCTTCCTTAGTTGAGCAGATTTGTGAGCGCTAGTTCGAAACTGGGAATGCTCAATTTCACTTGAAGTGGAGTACATGAACATGTATTTGAGAGAGTTGCATTCCATACTTGTTGTCCTTGACTCATTCCTAATTTTGCTTGGCTGACTTCAATACCAGGATTGCATATGGAACTCTCAATGCCTGAAAAGGAAAGAAAACAAGATTTTATATTAGTGATTTTATATATATATTGTCCGGTCGATTAAAAAGTGCAAAAAGTATGATAAAATATCCCTTATTTTGTCACATCTCTTTTCGATCAAGTACCAAATCAAGATCGATTCGTTCTATTTTTAGTAAAATAGTGAAGGATATTTTATTAATAATGATAACATGGGATAGAGGGGATCTGTATATGTTGTTCAAGTCGATTAAAAAGTGAAAAAAGTATAATAAAATATCTCGTAATGTACTTCATCAAAAAGTAGATTATGTTCATGTAAAAGTATCTACTCATTACAAAATCTCAGGTATCAAAGTATGGATTTCATAAAGTAAAAGAAAAAAGGGTGGGGGGGGACATGCTACAGTAAATATCGTAAAGGCTGATCTAGAAAGGTTTGCAAACCGACCAGTATACGACTTGGATTTAAAAGATATGACACTAAAGGTTTTTGAATATATGAACATAATCTAATTATTATCACAAAAATGGTGTAACGAAAATGAGTTTTTTTTTTTTTGCTTTGAGATATAGAGAGAATAAAGAAAAGAAAGGAAGAACAAGAAAAAGGGGTGAGATTAATTAGTACCTTCATACATGAGAGCAAGACAGATAATTAAACAAAGATTTTTGATGAATGTTGTCATTGAAAATACTGTGTAAGCAATTCTTAAGTGAAATATTGCTTTATCTTAATTATATATGTTATTTTTTCCCTAGCAAGTTTTAATTTATAGATGGTTCATGGGAGGATGATTTAGTAAATTACTTTAAGGGAGGTTCTATTATTGGTAAACTTAGATTTAATTTTCTAAAGACACGAATAATAAAATGAGTATGTACCTTACCAATTTTGTCAATTAATGTTTTTTCTAAAATTGCACAAAGAGAGAAATTTGGTCAAACTAGATTAGAAAAATATGAATGAATTTTACAATTTTCTTCTGGTTGATTGACTTAAATATTTTAGAAAATGATTTTTACCATTAATATAATTGCGCTTTTTCTTGCATCAGAGTGTGTTTGGTATGAAATGAAAACATATTTGGAAAATACTTTTTAAATTTTCTTTGATTGACTTAAATGTTTTAGAAAATGAATTTCACCATTAATATAATTGCCTTTTTTTGCATCAGAGTGAGTTTGGTACGATAGGAAAACATATTTTGAAAAATATTTTTCCATTTTGTCATATTTTGTTGACTTAAATAGTTTAGAAATGAATTTTACCATTAATATAATTGTATTTTTTTTGCATCAAAGTTAGTTTGGTACGAGAGGAAACCTTTTTTGGAAAATATTTTTAAATTTTCTCATGTTTGGTTGACTTAAATGTTTTAGAAAATGAATTTTACCATTAATATAATTGGTGAAAATCATTTATTCCCCACGAACTTTACTTTAAAAATCAAATCCTCCCCCCCCCCCCATCAACTCTGAGAAATAATCATCTCCCATTTTTCCTAATTGACTTTTTTAAATGTGTATTCTAACCTTACATTATCAACCTTTAGTTTTTTTTTTATATATATTTTTTAAAATCATAATAATTCTATATTTTAATCTATAATCAATTTTCTATTAAAAAATATTAATTCCGTAAAAATATAAAAGGAGAAAATTTTGATTGAGTATATACTATAATGTTGTTCTATAATGAAACAAATGAATAAAATTAAAAAATAATGTTATTAATTTTAACGGATCTATAACGTGATGCAAGTAACAATAAATAATTAATAAAAATAAAGATAAATTTCATAACAATTTTTATAAAAAAAATATGAAATAAGTTTAAATTATATTTAAAAAGTATTTTATAAAAGACAATCAAAATTCATTTATCTATATAGATAAATGAGAATAAGAGGTAATCATAATTATATAAACGTGTCCTTTTAACTTGACTTTCAATTGTCATCTACGTCCTCCAAATTTAGGTGTGTAAAAGTAGACATTAAATTTATCCAAAAGTAGACAAGTAAATGCACGTTCTACATGAAAAATTAACATGAGATACACTTGAGCTGATTTTATGTCAAATCACTACTAAAAAACTGCCAAAAACAACGGCCAAAAGAGATGGACTGTATCGATTTTTTTATCAAAATCGATGAAAAATCGACGCAATCATGTTCGTCGCTTTTTGGCTCGACGCTTTTCAAAAAGCGACGGACATCGTTGCTAAAAAGCGACAGACTGCGTCGCTTTTTAGAAAAAAAATTTTAACAAAAGCGATGGACTAAAGGACACTATTCGTCACTTTTCTGGAATTTAATTTTTTAAAATACCCAGAAAAGCGTCGGACTAAAGGACACTGTCCGTCACTTTTTTGGGTTTATTTGAAAAAAATAATGCAAAAAGGTGACGGACAAAACCACCCTGTCCGTCGCTTTTTTCTGCAATTTTTTGACTAGTTTCTGCTGCCCACCTGCAAATATAAACCAATCAATTCAATTCAATTCATATGCAAGCAGCCCAACAAACAATATAATGTAAACACACAACATATACAACATCAAACTTAAATCAATTTTCAAAACTAAAGAAATCACAATACAAAAACTTATAAAGTGTTTCAAAATGTGTTTCAAAAGAGACCTAAACTAGGGAGTGGCATCTACAAATTCATCCTCCTCCTCCTCACTGTCATCATCGGTGTCATAGGGAGCTGAAGTAGTAGGTTGACGAGCGAGGTTCATCACTTGTTCTTTGATTTGTTGAACGGTCTCACTCATGTTTTGTTGTTTAGCTACTCTTCTCCGCTCCGACTCTGCCAGTGCCGATGTAAGTTGTGCTATTTGAGCCGACATAGCAGCAATTTGAACACCGTCAAGTGTCTCGGGTTGACGTGACGATCCAATACCTTCTAAGCCCGACTGGAGTCTTCTTACATTATTTTGAGAGCCTCGACCATAGACTCTACCCTTGTGTGTCCCCTTTACCACTTTCTCTGTCCAAATTTGGGTGGACAATTCAGGTGTCATTTCGATCGAACTATCCAGATTCTCAACGACGTACTGATGAAACTCATTCTGCATATTAAATATAAAAATTTACATTAATATATATACATATCATAAATATATTCACTATTAATATATATTATTTATATTAAATAACTTACAAAGGCTCGTTCGGCCCTTTCCTCGACCCACACATCCGGATCCGACTCATTTTCTTTCGTATTCACATGAATCTTCTTGAAAACCTCTGGTTCAATGGGAGTGCGCTCCAATTCTTTTTCCTATAATTAAAAACTGAAATTTATAACGATATATATATATATATATATAAATCAATTAATTATTTATTTAAAAGTTTGAATTAGAACTTACCATCTCTCTTGTAATTGTTCCAACTGTCTTTGCACCTTCTGTGTGCAACGAGCCACCCTTAAGACTGCCTCTAGCCTTTTCGTCTTGTTCAGAAATTGCCTTAAACTTTTCTGTGTTCCAATATGCACGCAAATCATCAAAAACATTAGGCAACATCCAACCCAGACGTTGATCAGAGTCCCGAACTTTCTTTAGCCAGCTAGACCGTCTCGTGGATGCCCTCCTCTCAAATGTGGTCGCAATGAACAAATTGTACCTCAACTCCCAAGTACACATAGTCTGGAAAAAAAATTGAATAGCGTTAATTAGATCGATAGTAAATAAAAGTAAAGTATACTAAAATTATTAAACTTAACTAAAAAATATATACCTTAAATTCATTAAACATCGCCTGTCGTTTACTGTTTGGAATCTCACTCCAAGAGTGATAAGTTTGTGTGTAAAGTCTTCTAACATAGTCTTTTAAAGCCCGGGCAGCATCCTTTGCAGGATGCCACCTGCAAAACACATAACAAATATGTTAGTTCATGAATAATATATTAAAGTATAAGAAATAAATAAAATAAACTAAAAAATAGATAACAAAACAAACTTACGATGATCCATCCGGCTCAATCATGACTCTACCAAGTATGTCCTTCTGGCAGGAGGTAGAGCAGGCATCGCAACATCTGGTGTAGCACTAGGTGCAGCTGTAGATGAAGGTGATACACTAGGATGCACAAAACGTTGAGTCAATGGAGGCGTACTAGCCATAGCATCCGACTGCTCGCTACTAGAATAATTAATCCTCATGGCAGATAACTGAGGAGATGTACATGTGGGAGATGGAGTACCATCCGATATCCTACCTGCGGATATATGTCGTGGTCGATGAATAACCTATAAAGGTAGGTCCTCGTAGCGTCATGGAGGCAATGCATGTGAAGTAGAGGAAGCACCGCCTGGTCGATGGTAATTAGGATAATATTGTCGAGGATCCGCCGTACCAAACGGAACAGCAAATAAATGAGTGTCATGACTGATGCACTCTGGCGCAGAAGAAATAGATCCTGGAATATCCTCAGGATCTATGGGTCTCCTAGCTGACTTCTTCTTTTTAGCCTTATTAGTTTGGCTAACTCCAAGATGCTCGTGATGTCTATCACCGTCACCGCCTGATGACATCTGTATGCAAATTTACATGTATAATATATATAAATCATAAATTAAATAAAATTAGCAAAATACACTAACTTACATATATTATATATTCATTCTACACTATTCCTCCTCACTTGTTTTAATTTCATCATTCTCCCATTCTTCCTCCTCAGTTGTTTCATTTTCATTATCGTCCCATTCTTCATCATCAAATGATTCATTTTCCTCATTCTCGGATATTTCTTCCTCAACATTCATTATCTCATCATCATATACTTCTTCTAATATGTGTTGAGGATGTTGTAGTGTGGTTTCCAATTCAACATCAACTTGTTGTTGAACAATTGCAACATCATTTTGATACGCCAAATCTAAGACATTGTCAATTTCAATTCTTCCCACAGGCTTACTTTTTATAACAACCCACCAATCAGCTTTGTCTCTACGCAATGGATATGGAGCGTAATACACTTGTTTAGCATTGTTAATATATATTTATAATAATTACTTAATAATTATATTTATTATTACTTATATACCTAATTAATTAGTTCATAAATATTACATTTCAAAATCTATAAAGTTCAAGCGTAATTAATTCATAAATTTTAATTAAGTTTAAGATTTCAAATAATTAATTATATTTCTAATTAAGTTCAACTTATTATAAATTAAGTTGAAAGTTATAATTAAGTTCAAATATATTAAAGTCAATAATATTTTAATACGTACTTCAAAGTTCAATTATTAAGGTCTAATTAATTGAGGTCATCAAGAATTAGTTATTAAGTTCTAAGTTCTAAGTTCAATGTTCAAGTTCTAAATTCAAGTTCATATCAAAGTTCTAAAATTAGTTATACATAAACTTCAAATCCAAAAATTAGTTGGTTTTTATATTCAAGTTCAAGTTCAATAACTAAATTCAAGTTCATATCTAATTTCTAAACTTAGTTATATAAAAACTTCCAATCCAAAAATTAGTTATATTCATCAAATTCTAAGTTCAAGTTCAATTTCAAAATTCAAGTTCATATAATCTCTAAAATTAGTTATATATAAAATTTTAAGCCAAGAATAATTAGTTATATTCAAGTTCTAATTAAGTTCAACAACTTCAAGTCTAATTAAATTCAAGTTCATATCCAATTTCTAAAATTAGTTATACATAAAATTCTAACTCAATAATTAATTAGTTATATTCAAATTTCAAGTTCAAGTTCTAAATCTAACTTCAATTCATCAAATTTCAATTCATCCTAACTTATAACAATCAACCAATCCTAATCAAAATAAAAAACCCTAAATCATTCACTAACTCACTAACAATCAATCAATAAAAAACAAATTATTCAATACTAATTAACAAAATTAAAAACCCTAAATCATTCACTTACTAACTAACAATCAATCAAACTAACAATCAATAAAAAAACTAATTCAATACACTAATTAACAAATTCAATACTCAAATTGAAAGAAATTAAAAATAATTTCATGAAACCCTAACCTTGAATTAAAGGAGAA
>JAJOOS010023262.1:0-17537 GCA_029582725.1 Solanum chiquidenum
CAACCAATCCATACCCATTATAACATCAAATTCAACAATTTCTAGTTCAATTAGATCAGCCAATGTATCACGATCACAAACAGTTACTATGCAGTTACGATAGACCCTTCTTGCTATAATAGACTCATCGGTTGGTGTAGACACTTCAAATTGTTTATTCAATAATTTTGGTGTTCTTTTAAGCTTCCCAGCAACTAGTGGAGTGATATACGATAGTGTGGAACCAGGATCAATTAACGTATATACATTATGTGAAAAGATGAACAATGTACCTGTTACTACATCAGGTGAAGCCTCCAAGTTCTGTTGACTCCCTAGAGCATATGTGCGATTTTGGACTCCGCTAGAACTAGCTGCTCCTCTAACACCTCTACCACGACCTGTAGGAACCTGTTTACCTCTACCTAAGGGAGGCATCGATGATGACGATGCAACAACTGATCCAGTAGGTTGTGCCATATCATCCATGCGCCTTTTAGGGCAATCTCTCATTAGGTGCCCTGGCATACCACACCAATAACATGCATCTTTTACAATACGACATATACCTAAATGACTCCTCCCACATTGTTTACAAGGCTGTCTAGGAGGCATTGATTGTCTAATATTGCCCTGCTCTGGATATCCCAATGTCCGTGAACCTTGGCTCTCACTCTTTTGCCTAAATTGATTGCCTCTCGGCCATTGAAATTGGGGTGGAGCGCTAGCTGTAGAGTAGGGAAATGATGGCCTAGCTGGTTTATTAGAAAGCCGAGGCTTAAACTCACCTTGGGGTGGTGTAAACTGCCCGGTAGACCTAGCCCTCTTGGAGTGACCCCTTTCTGTCTCTTGTGCCCTTCTTCTCTGCTTTTGATCCTCCAATTTCTGTGCAAAAGCTTGCATTCTTGCTATATCCATATCTTCATTTAAAGAAGCAATAGTACAATCTCTAACTAGATATGAATCCAATCTATCCACATATCGATGAACTCTATCCTCCGTAGTAGCAACTACATTGGGAGCATAACTGAACAAGGAATTAAATTGGAGACTGTACTCTCTCACGCTCATACCTCCTTGGTGAAGATTTAAGAACTGATCTGTGCGGGCCTCTTGAATCTCCAAAGGCAAATAATGATCAAGAAACGCCTTTTTAAGTTCTTTCCAAGTTGTTGGAGGTGCATCTGTACTCTTAGATTGCTTCCAGGTTTCATACCATAATATAGCCACACCCTTTAATCTATATGTTGCTAGGTCAACAACTTCTTTACCACTCACGTTCATAACATTGAAAGTTCGTTGGATTTGATCAATAAAGTCTTGCGGATCTTCATTAGGATCTGACTCGGTGAATGATGGAGGGTCCAAATTAAGGAAATCACGTATTCGTGTGCTAGCTGCCCTATCTGCACCACTAATACCCGCAATTGGACCTTCTTGCCTTTGACCTTGGCCAGCAACTATACGAGTCGATAATTGAACCGCATTCCTCAAATTTTGCTCGGTAGCATTAATAGTGGGTTCTTGAGGTGCAGCTTCCCTCCTTAGATCTTCTGGAGATGGAGGGGTCGGGGAAGTCTGTGATAGAGACTCATCTTGAGCCTCACTTTGAATAACTTGATTAGGTGGTGGTTGGCTGGTCCCTTCTAGGGTAGCCACATCTACTCACTTACCTGTATTTTACTCCTCGTAACAGACATCTTTGCTATAATAAAGCAATTCAGAAGTTAGAAATGATTCTCCTACAACATTGGTTCTATCGCACGATCTAAAAATTAAAAGAAAAGAAATAATTCCTACATGTCTCATAGCTTCCTGTTTATAAATGTGGTGCACAACACATCCATAAGCAAGACTTTACACAGACACGACTGTGTAGACTCCCTAGGATGACCTGCTAAGATACCACTTTTGTCACACCCAAAATCCCATTAAGGCAAACCGGCACTCGTTGCCGAGAAGGCTCGGGAGGACCAACCTGTAATCATGCTCTATCTATGAACATTTAAAGGTGCTTCTATAGTGGATAACATGTTTTCATGAAAGTAGACAGTATTAACAAGCCAAAAGAAAGTGCACATGACTTGGCCATTGGGACCATGATGTCTAAGACACGAGGCACAACCACACTTCACTATACATAGTCTACAAAGCCTCTAAATGATAAAACATTATGGGGTTAAGGTCGGGACAGGCCCTGCCTTACACTTAGCTACTATACAATACCAAAATACATGCTATAGACTCGAAAAGCCTCGAAACAACATGAAGCTCACCAATAGCCATTGGATGTCCTGATCTCCTACTAGGGAGATCTACTAGCTCCTATACCTGCATCCTGAATTGCAGGTCCCCCGAGAGAGACGTCAGTACGGAAGAATATACAGAGTATGTAAGACATTAATTACTGTATGTGAAATAAGAACTCAAATGAAATCATATACCAATGTAAGGATACAAGACCACCTTTTCTCATATTATGGAATCAGGTACTTTACATTCTTTTCTTTACTTTATCATTCTTTACTTTACACTCTGTGCACATCATATAATACAAATGACCAGCTGATCAGTGGTAGACATATAAAACGGGATCGACCAATGCTAGGATTTCCTTTAACCCCTGGGATACCACCCGTAATATTGGGATCGACCCATGCTAGGTGATTCTTCCACCCCTGGGATACCACCCATCAATAAGAAGATTCATTTAATATCTTTTCATTAACATTTGAGATGATTCTTTTGGTGGTAATAGCTTTTTGAGTTGTGGGACTATGTAGTCAACAAGTGACGTGTAATAATCATATAATGCAAGAACAACAACGTAGAGAGTAGTTACACAATTAATGAAATGCATAGGAGTTGAAATAATATATGCACCTCTATCTCTGCCTTACTTTATTTCGACTTGTGCATAGTTTTATTTACATTTGAGGACAAATGCTTTTATTTGTGGTTGGGTGAGTCCTACCTTTTGTGTGACTCTTTTTGTGAATATTCTTGTTTTTTTTATATATTTGGGCTTTGAGCTAAATTCGTGTTATACACTGCTTTTTATGGAAGGTTTGAGCTTGTGGCTCCTTGTTTTTAATTGTAAATGATTTTTGACCCTTTCAAAAAAAATTTGCCACCTCTTATATGTGTTGGATGTGGCTGTTCTCTTGCAAATTTGAGTATCGGTTTAGATCAATACCGATGACTTGAATAGTGCTCATAATCGAACAAAAATGAATGCGCGGCTATAACGAGGCCAATTGAAGTTGCATACATAATATGTGAACTCCTTGCATCTCGTTGTGACTAGCCAAGTATCGAATTGAGTCTCTTGTGATGATCATTGCACACTAGCAAAAGTGTGGAGTCTTGTTTGACTTTGGTGACAATGCCTTGTGTGATAAGCTTACCGTAAACCATGTGTGATGACACCTAGAATTTGCCCTGTTGGTCCGGTTGACTAAGTGATGCAATATTTTGAGATGATCTTAGGAAAATTTAAAGAGTGTGAACCAATTTGAAATTATACCTCTTTTGTGGCTTACCTTGTGAGTGTGTGAACCTCTTTTTAGCACCATTTGAGCCTAAACCTTTTCTTGGAAGAAACTTGATAACTTTGCTACCTTTTATTGACCCATTACCTATAATCCTCATGATCTGTGGTTTGTTTGAATAGCCAACTTACGCCAAAAGCCTAAGTTGTGGATGTGGTGAAAAGAGAAGGCAAATCAAGTAAATGCAAAGAAGTCCCTTGTGCCCATGTTTTGAGAAACTCCATATAAAAAAAAGAGAGAAAAAGAAGAAGAGATTGAAAAAGGATAAGAAAGAAAAAGTTGTGAAAAAACAAAGAAAACGGGGTTCCCAATGACTCATGAAAGATGAATAAGAGGTGACTTTTGAGCATGAATGAAAATGATAAGTAGAAGGAAATAAGGTGTTGTTCACATCATATTTCATGAGGATTTTCAGCCTATAAGCCTAAATGATCATACCATTACACTCATCCCCATTACAAGCCTTGAAAAGATCTTTTTGATCTTGAATGAGCTGAAGCAAAAGTCGATTAGAAAATAAGGGCAAACCTATGAGTGAAATTATGCATTGTGTTTATCTTTGTGAGTGTGAGTGTTGATCTTGATTCTAGAACTTTAATTGTTTGAACCATTGAGTGAATATGGAATCATTCATTTTGTGAGGGCATTTGAATACCTTTGTTGAGCTTGAACTTGCATTTGAAGCAAGTATAGTGAGCTTGAGATTCTTTGATAATGGTGAGTCACAACTTGAAACTTTGAGTGCGCAATTGATCCTTGCATGAGTAACTTGAGACTTTTTGTGTGCATTCACGATTGAGTCTTGTGTAGCACTGTTTGAGACTTCCTTTTTGAACTGCTGAACTTGAGTTTTACTTGAGGACAAGCAAAAGTTTAAGTTGGAGGTGTTGATGAGTCCACGATTTGGACTCTTTTAGGGCTTTATTTTGATAGATTTAGTGTCCTCAAATGCATATTTTGTCTCAATACTGATGAAAATCCTTGAGTTTCAAGTATTTGGAGTTAGAGACTAAGCATGGACACTATTAGGGAAAAATAAACAAGACAACTGAAAAGAACGAAGAATAGACAACCTAAGGATCACCTAAGCCATTAGGCGAGTCACCGAATGGCTATGGTCTCGCCTAATGTTCCAGTGTGCCAAGCTCTGAAGGAGAAAATTGAGTCGGCGAGACAAAGGAGCAGTCGGCGAATCGCCGAACGATTTCGCGATGCAGTACTCCATCGCCCAATGTTATAGAAGTTGAAGTTACTGAAGGACAATGCAGAAAGGCGATGAACCAGACCAAAGGGCGGATCGCTGAGTGGATCAGCGATCCCGACTAACTGTGCCGAGTGATCCTTCACAACACACTTTTTGACAACTATAAATACCTGTTTGAATTTTTAGTTTAGTATCAAGTTTTACATTTCAGAAACCAGTTTTTAGAATTACTCAGTTTTAGAACTTAGTTTTTGGAGACAAATTTCCTTAGCTTTGAAGAGTTGAAAATTTCCATTTTCTAAGAGATTGGAAGTGGGTATTGAAGATTCTTCATCTTTGACATGTGTTAAGATAATATTTATCGTACCCATTTGATGGAAACACTTTTCGGTATCGATTTCTATCTCTTTACTATGTCTAGCTAAAACCCCAATTATTGGGGTGTGAATATGGGTTGAATTTGTTGTTGGGTAGTGTTAATTGATTGTTTATTCGCTGTTTAGAGGTGATTTCATTCAGTAGTTGCTTTTTAATTTAATAGGGTTGTAGTTGCAAATTCAATTTTATCTTTGTGATTTTGACTTGCTCGAGAGAGAAGTTTTAAAACCAAAACTACTGAATCGATAGTCTGTGGTTATTGGTTGTCGTGGGTTCAGCTCGAGAGAGTGAATCCTAAAACCTCTCCCACACATTCAACTCGAGAGTGTGAATGGACTAAGGCGAAGGCTGTGCTTCATTGCCTCTTATCGGTGTTCGAGTGAAACCGATTTGATTCGGGGTAAATTATTTGAGAGAAAATTTACCCCCACTAAAGTCTAACCTAGTTACCAATTTGCAGCGAGTTACTATCAATAGCATTTACCCGGTTGTGTATTTTAGCCCATATTCCTATCACATCCCAAGAATCTCGTCTCCATATTTACATTTTCATTTTAGTTGTCATTTTAGTTGATAATTTCTTACAAAACCCCCTTTGATAATTGACACTTGTGTCACCCTTTAATTTATCATGTTTTTCTTCGTAAATATCTATAAATATGATTCTCAATTACAAACCACTCCCTTGGGACTCGACCCCAACTTACTAGTTGGGTTATATTACTATTGAACGACCGTGGACGCTTAGTATTGGATGAAGCGCCCGTATACGTCAAATCAACCGTATCTTTACAGGGTGTGTGCTGACAACATCATCAGGCGATGTATTCCTGAAGCTGAGATGTTGCATATTCTAGAAGCCTGTCACTCCTCTCTAGTAGGTGGTCATCATAGAGGTGCTCAGACAGCCCACAAGATACTTCAGTGGGGGTACTACTGGCCCAAAATTCATCAGGATGTGATGGACATAGTAAGGAGTTGTGATGTGTGCCAGCGACAAGGATCCATCTCTCGGCGCCATGAGTTACCCATGACACCTATTCTGGAGGTAGAGCTGTTTGATGTGTGGGGAGTCGATTTCATGGGCCCATTTGTGATCTCTTATGGACAGAAGTACATATTGGTTTCAGTGGACTATGTGTCAAAATGGGTTGAGGCAGTTGCTTTTCCTGAGAATGATGGCAAGAATGTAGCTGGTTTTTTGAAGAAGAATATCTTCTCAAGGTTCGGCACACCTAGAGCTATCATCAGCGAGTGCGCTTCTGACCAAATATGGGGTTAAACAACATAAGGGTGCAACACCTTATCACCCGCAGACTAGTGGCCAAGTAGAGGTGTCCAATAGGGAAATAAAGGTGATCTTGGCAGAAACAGTAAATGTCAATAGGACAGATTGGGCACGAAAGTTAGATGATGCTCTATGGGCATATCAGAAAGCTTTCAAGATGCCTATTGGTATGTCTCCATATCATTTGGTGTTTGGAAAGGCATGTCATTTTCCGGTTGAGATTGAGCATAAAGCACTCTGGGCTTTGAAGAAACTGAACCTTAGTTGGAGTGAAACTGCAAACCTGAGACTGGACCAGATCAATGAGATGGATGAGTTTCGGTTGAGAGCATATGGGAGGTCAACACTGTACAAGGAGAGGATGAAGCTATATCATGATAAGCATATTGAGAAGAGAACCTTTACTCGTGGTGACTTGGTGTTACTTTTCAACTCCAGACTTCATCTGTTTCTGGGAAAATTAAGATCCAAATGGTCTGGACCTTTTAAGGTTACTCAGGTGATCCAGTCGGGTGCCATTGAGCTTGAAAATGACAAGGGCGAGAGGTTCAAAGCCAATTGCCAGCGAATCAAGGCATACTTGGGTGTTCCAGAAGATGTGAAGATCATGGAGGAATGTAAACTTGATGAAGTCTGAGTAATCAAGTAACCTGCGTCGCACCGCGACGTTAAATTGTGCGCTGCTTGGGAGGCAACCCAAGATGTAATTGTAGTAGGCAGTTTCCTTTTTCTTTATTTTTCTTTGTTTTTATAGAATCACTGTGTGTTGATGTGTGCAGGAGAGACTGTGTTAAAAATTGTAGGAACTGGGTGCAGACTGCTCTTCACGGGCAGCCTCACGGACTCTGATGCCCTTCACGGGCAGCCTCACGGACTCTGATGCCCTTCACGGGCACTTTCACGGTCCGTCAATCTTAGCCCTTCACGGGCACTTTCACGAAAGGGTTCACGGTCCGTCATGATTTGTACGAACCGTCTAGCCTCTCTGAACCACATGTAAGTATTTTGTCCCAAGTCAGTTCTACGGACCACTGGATGGACCATGGTGACCTTCACGGGCATTTTCACGGTCCGTCGTTCACAATCCAGTATGTCTAGTAAATCGACCCGAACCCGCGTGAAAGGAATAATTGAAATCAAAACGTATATTAAGTTCCTAAAGCGCGAAGGGTCATTTTTTTCTTCCTATTATCTCTGCCATAATGGTTATCACAATCATAACTAGGTTTCCATCATCCATAAGTACCAAATTCTTAGAAAAATTGAAACCCTAGTTCTAGTGTCAAAGCATCAGAGTGTGGGTCATAATTTCTCTGTGTAGTCGAACAAAAATTGTGCTCTCATTCGAAGTAAGTCTCCTAATTCAATTGTTATATGCTTAATTTTATCTATAAACAAGTTAGAATTGCTTATATTTAGTCAAGTTTAGCATGATAATGTGATGAGCTACTTTGATTGGTATTGATTTGTTGTGGGTTAAGTTGAATTGGGTGTTTTTAACTGTTCTTGTATGTGGGTATGATAACAGTGGGTTGAAGTTGTGGTTGTCTAAGCTGGTTGTGATCTTATGTTATTTAGTCGAATTTTTTAAGAAAAGTGTTAAGGGGTGGATATGTGTTGGTTGTGATCCTGTGTAAAAATAGGGGTTTGGTGTTGTAAATATGCCCTATAATGAATGTGGGGAAGACGATGAGTAAAGAAATGGCCAAGTGTAAGACCACGACAGGTTTCATGGACCGTGGAAGCTACCACGAGCCGTGAAACCAATCATGGACCACACTTAAATTCCTACCACCCATCAGATAGGTTCACGACCAGTATCACGGACTGTGGTTCACTCCACGAGCCGTGTAACCGTCTGTGAACATTACTTGGTCAACCCCCTGTTGCACACTGATTCTGTAATAAATCCATGAGAGATTTTACGGACCGTGGTACCTACCACAGCCCATGAGAGCTCCCGTAGAGTTTAATTATTTTGTAAAATTTTATTTTTTTTGTACTTTTATTTATGTTCATCTTTTGATTATGTGGCCCTTCCCAATGGTAGACTGGGTGACGACATACTTAAGGCAAGGCGTCACAATGTAATTACACAGTCGAAGTCTGAATACCCGATAGTGTGTCATTTTATTGATTTGCGTAACTAATGAGTTTTTTTAATTCTCAGGTACTATGGATCCCCGAAAAAAGAACGCAACAAAACCTGCCCCCTACTGCTTCTCAATCAGAAGGTCATAATTACTCCGAGTCCAGTAGTTCTGAGGTGCAAATAAATGTCATACCTGAAGATCACCCACCTCGAGCTACTAGATCCAGAACATCGAGGGTCATTCTTCAGGACACTCCTCCCTTGTCTGAAGAGGGAGGTAGTTGTTTTGGTAGCAGTGAAGAATCAAATAGTGAATCTAATGCTAGTTCAGGTAGCCAGTCTACTGATAATGTGGGGGGGGGGGGGAGTCCAGAGTCTGAAATTGGATCTTGGGAAGATGAAAACACATCTCCACCTGCGGTAAATACATAAGTTGAAACTGGAGTACGAGAGGAGGCTGATGCTACATATGCGGATATAGACATCACCACTAATGATACCATGGTGATGTATGTGAACATACATGAACCTGATCCTGCAGCAAGACCATAACTAATTGACTGTTTCCATTCCATGTGGACTGTGAACCGGTCCGAAGAATTCTTCAACAATGGTATTGTGACCAAGAATGGCATCTTTAAGAATCGAGCAATCATGCCTGAGACTAGGGTGGTAGTAGCTGATATCAAAGCATTCCCCCACATTTATCGGACATTTCAGTTTCATCAGTTCGACTGGATGAACAATGCACCTGGAGAATACTCTAGCCACCTGGCCAGAGAGTTTTATTCATCTTATGCAGCTACATTGATGAACTTTGTTGTGGAAACAGAGACAACGAAATGTGGCCAAAAAGACATTGCCATTACCTGGGTCCACTCAACTCAATTATAGTTTAGGGCAAATTGATAGATATCTCTGAGGCCACTATTAACAAGATGTTGCATGGCTTGGAATACACTGCACCAGCTTCAGTTGACCTTTTTGAGGGAAAACATCATGAAGTCACCAGTGATACTACTATGGAGTTTGGAATTCGCGAGACAGGGTCTTGCACTACATTGCAAGGCAAATTGCCATAGATGGGGAGAATGCAGTTTGGGTCATAACAACGCCAACACTTATTACAAAAGCTTCACTGTATTTTCAAGCCAAGGTTTGGTGGGCTGTTGTCCGTGTGCAATTGAGATCGACAGCTAATGATAACACCTTGTCTCCTTGTCACGACCCAGGGGTACCCCCTAGACGTAACATGGCGTACTTTACCCCGAAAGGTTATCAAACAAGCCCTTAGCATAATCATAACATAGGACATAGAATAATGCGAAACAATTTAAAACTTTTACAATCGAAGTCAACTCCTTTTTCATAAACGAAAATAAGAATCTAGACTTGTCTCAATCACCATCTAGTACAATAGAGAGTACAAATAGGGTCAAAGCCCTTTACATCAATAAAGTCTCAAAGTAGAAATGTACAATAGAAGTTAGAAAATGATAACATATTATCCTCGAACTTGAGGACTCACCAAGCCTAGGGAATAGTCACCCCAAGCTTCACTTGAGAGAAGTAGTATGTCTCAACGATCGAAACCTACACTCATAGTAAATGTAGAAAATATTGGTTAGCACAAAAAATGTACTAAGTATGGAAGTCATGCATAAAAATCATTAAAACATGCATAAAAGGGACATTTAGTTGAAATCATGCTTTTATCAAGTTTAAAAGCCATAATGCACATTTATGAAGAAACATATGTTAAACCAACATATAAGCAACCCAAAGCCATACTAGTGTAATGCAAAGGTAAGATCCCATAACCCTACCAAATGCCAAGTATCACATTTAGGCCATCAACAACATACATATCTTACTTTTACCTCATCCATAACCAACATACATAAGTAAGGAGTCATTCATGTTCATAACTTGTAACAAGTAAAGTGAACCTTAACATTCATACATATCTTAAATACGTAATCCATAAGTCTTCATAACATAAGAGAACCTCACCATAACCTCTCTTAAAGTCTACTTGTGCAATGCTTATGTGAAGTCCATACCCCCACTCATACTAAGTAGTACCTCTTAAGAAGTCATAATTAAAGTCCATGTTCTTATCAGAGTTCATATTCGTATCATATAGGGAAAATACCATTAACCGACATAGACCATGTGAGCTACATGGAATCCGGTGTTCTACCCCCACACCGAAAAGAGGTGTCCTACTTGCCTAAGGTAGAACTTACATAATAGCTTTTAGGTGGATCCATTATCTAAAGACCTATGTAGGCACATAGTTATGGGATAAATAGATTGCTTCTAGAAACCCTAACTACTAACGTGGAGGTTTCCATCTCATGAGATAACCATATTGGGAACCCAACTACTAGCGTGAAGGAACCCATCTCATACTCATATCTACTCGATGCTAAGCATAATTCCCTTTAAAAGTCGTATTAAGTATTTACTTAAGTTCATATTCATGAAAGAATGCACTAGGCACTCCCACCAACATACATCATAATAGCTCATAGATTCATTAGGTGAGAATGTCCTTTCAACCGTAGAATCATCAACATGTGAGTAAACCTTTCACAACATATTCATAGTATGTTCATGAGAATGGCCTTTCAATCAACACAATAAGCTTATCATAAACATACATACATACTTCATGCATAATCAAGTGTAAGGGTATTAGGAAGAAGGATCTTGCATCAATACCACAATTACACAATAGTTATAGGATCAACACTATCTAAGTGAATCATGAGTTCATATACAATATTCATCAACATATACAAACCCTAGTTATTACCCTTCAAGGCTAGGAATCAAGATAAATCCTAACTTCTACAATTATCACATTAGATAGAGGGATTTTGATGATTTAAAGACTTAATAAATGTAAACATAATCAATTATCAAGCTTCCATGATCAATCAAGTCACACCTTAGTTCACAATTTAGGAAGAAGGGGAAATCATGGGTCCAAGGGAGATTTTCATCAAAATCCAACAATAATCCATTAATCTAATCATAAATCATCATAACTAATCATAATAAACCATAATTAAACAATTGAAATCATTTTGGAAGAAGACCCATGACTAGATTGAAACCCTAGGTTTTTGGAAGTCTTAAAACATAGTTTGAAAGGGCTCCTTGGGTGATAGCTACCCAAGGATGAAAAGCATCCATACCTTATATTGATTTCCACAAGAAATTGGAGAATAATGGCTGGTTCTTGAACCCCTAGCTTGACCTTGCTCTTTAATGGAGTCCTAGAGAGAGAATTTTTGGAAAGGAGAATTTGTTTCTAATTTAAGTCTTGTGAGTTATGAGGTGTTAAGTGGAGTTTAATGACTTAGAAGTATTTATATAGGTCTAAAATAACTAATAATAACCGTCCCCACCCTTACTTAATTAATTAGGATTTACTTAAAATGTTTGACCCTTGGCCAAAATTTAGGACAGCATAGCAGACTCCATCCACGGGGCGTGGATGGACCCATGGACCGTACTGGTCACTCGTGGGTTAGATCTGGGGATGGTATTTTTGTCCTTGGTGCATGCCTCATTCACGATTTCCACCTACGGGGCGTGAGTTGGTCCACGGACCGTGCTGCATGGGTGTGGAAAGAGACTGAAACTATGGACTTTTTGGGAAAGGCCAAGCCTTGACTCACGACCCCCACCTACGGGGCGTGAATCCACCCACGAGGCGTGGGTTCCCCTTTCGTGGACCATGCTGGTTTTGACAACGTTTGGTCAGTCCATTGGTCCTCCTCAAGGACCCTTGGGGGTTCCTTGGGGGGCCATGCCTTGACGTTTAGGCACTAGGACCTTAGTACTAGGTTAGGGAAGTTATTTTAGGACTCTAATCTCCATGTTAATCCTATTTATGCTACTAGTTTACGTGTTAGGCTCTAGCTTAGGTCATTAGATTTCCGTGGTGTTACATTATCTCCCCTTTGGGGACATTCGTCCTCGAATGATGATCTAGACACCAAACTAAGTTAGAAACTCTAGACTAGCATCCCACCATGCATGAAACATCAAAATGTGCAAAACCTGCAAATGCACTATTCACTTTATGCACTTTTCAAAAGGAGGAAACTTCAACTCCATTTCACAACATGGCCAATGCAATACAAGAAAGTAGGAACTATATCTACCAATCCTATATTCATGAAAGTCATCAATTCACATAGACATGGGAGGAACTACCTTCTCCAACTCAAGCAAGCTCAACACAACAATATGGAGCCAACATGTCATTTCATCAAAAGATAACTAAGCATGTTCATCAATTCACCTCATGAAGTCAAATATGCAATCATCATACTAAAATGCAAATCAACATGATGAACATACAAATCATGAAAACTCAATTTATGCTAAACATGAATTCTCACAAGAACATGCACAATATAAGGAAATCATGGTAAACTCATACAATACACATGACTCCCAAAACATTAAAAACTCAAGAAGACTACTTACCTCAATCTTGAATAGGAGTAGAAGGAAAAAGATGAGGATAACGGGACTTCATATCGGCCTCGTCCTCCCATGTAGCACCCTCAACTAAGTGATTCCTCCATAAAACCTTAATGGAGACCACTTCCTTATTTCTCAACCTCTTCACTTGCCGGTCCAAAATCTCTACCAAAACTTCCTCATAGGAAAGACTCTTATCAACTCCTAAACCCTCTAAAGGAATGATGGATATCGGATCACCAATGCACTTCTTAAGCATGGAAACATGAAACACCGGGTGAACCGAAGCCAACTCGTTTGGTAAGTCTAATTCATATGCAACTTTCCCAACACGTTTCAAGATTTGATATGGGCCAACATACCGGGGACTAAGCTTCCCCTTTTTACCAAACCTCATCACACCTTTCATAGGTGATATTTTCAAGTAGACCCAATCACCAACCTAAAATTCTAGATCTCTCTTTCTAACATCGGCATATGACTTTTGCCGACTATAGGCTGTCTTCAACCTCTTTCTAATAAGTCAAACTTTTTCAATGGCCTCATAAACTAGTTCGGGATGAATTAGAGAAAATTCACCTACTTCAAACCAACCCACCGGAGATCTACCCCTCCTACCATATAGTGCTTCAAACAGAGCCATGTCAATGCTTAAGTGGTAATATTGTTGTAGGCAAACTCAATCAATGGGAGATGGTCATCCCAACTACCCTTGAAATCTATCACACATGCCCTCAACATGTCCTCTAAGGTTTGAATGGTCCGTTCCGCTTGACCATCCATTTGAGGGTGGATAGCGGTACTAAGTTTAACATTGGTACCAATCCCTTTTTGGAATGCCTTCCAAAAGTGTGAAGTAAATTGAGTACCCCAATCCTAGATGATAGATAAAGAAACCCCATGCAACTTCACTATCTCATTAATGTACAACTTGGCATAGTTTTCCGCTGAAAATAAAGTCTTGATGGGAATAAAGTGGGCTGATTTTGTCATCCCATCAATAATGACCCAAATCGAATCATGTTGCCTTCGAGTACGAGGCAAACCCACAACAAAGTCCATATTCACATCCTCCCACTTCCATGTGGGAATATCTATAAATTGGGACAAACCTCCCGGTTTTTGGTGTTCGGCCTTAACTTGTTGACAATTCGGACATTTGACCACAAAACCCGCTATATCCTTCTTCATTCCATTCCACCAATTGACTTCCCGTAGATCAAAGTACATCTTGGTGGCTCCCAAATGAATAGAATACCGCAAACCATTAGCCTCTTCTAAAATTTTCTCTCTCAAGCCATCAACATCCGGAACACTCAATCTACCTTGGTACCTAAGCACCCCATCTCCCCTTGGGAGAAAGCCTCAACGAACTTGTTGAGAACCGATTATTTCAACTCCATTAATATGGGATCAAGGAGTTATTTAGACTTCACATCAACCACAGAGGATGATTCGGAACTATGATGGACCATAACTCCACCCTTGGTGGAATCCACTAGTTGGACACCCAACCGGGCCAACCTATGCACATCACGAACCAATTTCTTCTTCTCATCTTCTACATAAGCCACACTACCCATGGACAATCTACTAAGGGCATCCGCAACTACATTAGTTTTTCCGGAGTGGTAAAGCAAACTCATGTCATAATCCTTCAAAAGTACAAACCACCTTCTTTGTCGGAGATTCAAGTCTTTTTGGGTAAACACATATTTAAGACTCTTGTGATCAGTGAAGACATCCACATGGACCCCATATAAGTAGTGCCTCCATATTTTCGAAGCAAACACCACTACCGCTAATTCGAGATCATGAGTCGCATAATTCTTTTCATGTACCTTGAGTTTCCTCGAAGCATAGGCAATCACTTTACCCCTTTGCATAAGGACACACCCCAAACCTACTCGAGAAGCGTCACAATATACCACAAACCCATCAGTACCCTTCGGTAGGGTCAACACCGAAGCGGAAGTAAGTCTATATTTCAATTCTTGGAAGCTTTTCTCACAAGCCTCCGACCACACAAACTTAACTTTCTTTTGAGTGAAACCCGTCAATGGAGAAGATATGGAGGAAAAACCCTCAACGAACCTCCTATAATAACCGGCCAAACCCAAAAAGCTTCTAATATTGGTAGGAGTTAGAGGTCTAGGCCAACCCTTGACCGCAACCGTATTCTTAGGATCTACCTCAATACCCATGCCAGACACAATATGACCAAGGAAGGCAACCGATCTTAGACAAAACTCACACTTGCTAAACTTTGCATACAATTGGTGGTCTTTAAGGACTTGCAATACAATCCTCAAATGATCCATATGATCACCCTCACTTCTTGAATAGATCAAAATATCGTCAATAAAAACGATCACAAATGAATCAAGATATTACCTAAACACCCTATTCATTAGGTCTATGAATGTGGCCAGGGAGTTTGTTAACCCAAAAGACAAAACCACAAATTTGTAGTGACTGCACCGGGTCCTAAATGCCGTCTTAGGAATGTCAACCCCTCTTACCCTTAGTTGATGGTAACCTGAACGAAGATCTATTTTGGAGAAATAGTTAGCCCCTTGGAGTTGATCAAACAAATCGCAATTCTAGGGAGAGGATACTTATTCTTTATAGTGGCCTTGTTCAATTGGCGGTAATCAATACACATCCTAAGGGACTCATCATTCTTCTTTACGAATAATACCGGAGCACCCTATGGAGAGATGCTTGGTTGAATAAAATCCTTGTCTAACAAGTCTTTGAGTTGTTCCTTCAATTCTTTTAATTCGGTCGGAGCCATCTGATAAGGAGGAATGGATATGGGTTGTGTATCCGGCAAAATATCAATTTCGAAGTCTATTTCCCATTCGGGAGGAATGCCAGACAAGTCATCGGGGAAGGCTTCTGGATACTCACTCACCACGGGGACTGACTCTAAAGAAAGAGTCTCAGACTCAACGTCCATAACCCTAACAATGTGGTAAATGCACTCATTGGAGATCATTTTTCTAGCTTTTAGACATGATACAAAATGACCTCTAGGGATAGAATTTCCCCCCTTCCATTCTAAAGTAGGTTCATTTGGAAATTGAAACTTAACCACCCGGGTTCTACAATCAATAGACGCAAAACATGCATGCAACTAATCCATCCTTAAAATGCCATCAAAGTCCAACATGTCTAATTCTACCAAATCAACCAAAGTGACTTTATGAGACAAAGAAATAGGACAACACCTATATACCCTTTTTTCCACTACCGAGTCACCAACCGGGGTAGACACCGAAAAAGGTTCTAGTCACTCTTCGGGGAGCATTTCAAATTTCATAGCCACAAAAGGTGTAACAAATGACAAGGTGGAACCGGGGTCTAATAATGCATAAACATCAATGGAAAAGACTTGCAACATACACATTACTATGTCGGGGGAACTCTCTTTGTCACCTCGGGATTGAAGAGCATAGAAGTGATTCTTCTTGGGAGCATCAGAATTTGAGCCACTTGGAGGGACTTGCTTGCCCTATCTTCCTTGAGCCCTTAGCATGGGACAATCTCTCTTCATATGGCCACTCTTCCCACAACTAAAGCAACCATCCGTGCTAACTAGGCACTTGCCTTCATGTCTTTTACCACACTTTGGACAATTAGGCATATCAACATAAGAGCTACCACTATTACCTCCTTGTGGCTTAGGGATTGATACCCTATCTTTTTTAACCCTTGGAGCACTAGAATAGCCTTGGTTGGATAACCTTCTCTTAAACATTGGTTTACCTTGAACCTCAAATTTGCCCTTAGAAGAATTCCTATCATCAGTCCTTGTCCTTTTTACCTCTCTATTCTTCTTCCTTAGCCTTGTCTCATCAACTTGTTGAACATACACCATTAGACGTGAGATATCCATATTATCATGGAGCATTGCCACACGAAACTCTTCTTCAATCGAGTCACACATACCCGTCATAAATTGACTCATCTTATCCCTTGGATTAGACACCAAAGATGGGGCATACTTTGACAACTTAGTGAATTTCAAAGAATATTCTTGAACACTCATACCTCCTTGACAAAGGTTGATAAATTCCTCAACTTTGGCTTCCCTCTTCTCCCGAGGAAATAATTTATCAAGGAATGTTTTCTTGAATACTTCCCAACTTATGAGACCCGCTCTTATAGCCCTATTATCCTTCAATTGAGTATACCATATTTGGGCCACATCCTTCAATTGATACGTGACTAGTTCGGCTTTCTCAATAGAAGTCACCCTCATAGCATCCACTATCTTGTAGATCTCTTCCATAAACTGTTGTGGATCTTCATTCACTTTAGAACCAAAGAACATGATAATGTTCAAATATACTTCTTGAAAAGAAATATAAACGATCGTATACATCATGCCTTTTAGAGAAACTTCATGAACCTTTAACACATTAGGCACAATATAAACCACATACATCATCATACACATGGAAACCATTCATAATAGCACATAGAGCCACTTATAACATTTTAGGCACATTCAATGCATAAAATACATTACCT
>JAJOOS010023263.1:0-17636 GCA_029582725.1 Solanum chiquidenum
TTTCGTATGTATACACTCACGGATTTGGCGCCCAGAGCAACCTAATTTTTTTTCTCAAAAAATATTATGAGGACCTCCGTAATGAGTTGGGGAACCTTTATGTATACTCACACCATTTTTTTAACGTTCATTTTCGCAATTACAAGCTTTTTTTAAGAATCACCCAAAGTCTTTGATTTTTCGTGTGTTAATTAGCCCATGGATCTGCCGCCCGAAGCACCCAATTATTTTTTTCAAAAAATATTATGAGGACCTCCGTAATGAGTTGGGGAACCTTCATGTATACTCACAACATTTTTATATGCCTATTTCTGCATTTACAAGCCCTTTTTTAAGAATCGCCCAAATTCTTCAATTTTTCGTGTGTTAATGCCAATAGATCTTGCTCCTGGATCACCCAAAAAAAATTTCTCATAAAATATTATAAGGACCTCTGTAATGAGTTGGGGAACCTTCACGTATACTCAAACCATTTTTTAATACGCATTATCGCATTTACAAGCCTTTTTTTATGAATAGCACAAATTTCTTGATTTTTCATATGTATTAGCCATGAATCTGGCGCTTGGAGAACTTTTTTTTTTTCAAAAAACATTACGTGGACCTCCGTAATAAGTTGGAGAACTTTCAAATATACTCATACCATTTTATAACGCTCATTCCCGTATTTTCAAGCCTTTTTTTAAGAATCACCCAAATTCCTTGATTTTTTGTATGTATTAGCACATGGATCCGACGCCCGGAGCATCTAAAAAAAAATTCTCAAAAAACTTTATGAGGACCTCCATAATTAGTTGGGAAACCTTCACGTATACTCCCACAATTTTTTAACGTCCACTTCTGCGTTTACAAGCCCTTTTTTAATAATCGCCCAAATTCCCCAATTTTTCGTGTGTATTAGCCTATGGATCTTGCGCCCGAAGCACCCAAAATTGTTTTCTCAAAAGACTTTATGAGCACCTTCATAATTAGTTGGGAAACCTTCATGTATACTCCCACAATTTTTTAACGTCCATTTCTGCATTTACAAGTCCTTTTTTAATAATCGCCCAAATTCCCTAATTTTTCGTGTGTATTAGCCTATGGGTCTTGCGCCCGGAGCACCCAAAAAAATTTTCTCAAAAAAGTTTATGAGGAACTTCGTAATGAGTTGGAGAATCTTTACGTATAGTCACACTATTTTTTAACACCCATTTCCATATTTACAAGTCCATTTTTAAGAATCGCCTAAATTTCCTGATTTTTCGTGTGTATTAGCCCATTGATCTGGCGCCCGAAGCATTTTTTTCTCAAAATACTTTATGAGGACCTCCGTAATAAGTTTGGGAACCTTCACGAGTACTAACATCATTTTTGAACGTCTATTTCTGCATTTACAAGCATTTTTTATGAATCGCCCAAATAATTTGATTTTTCATATGTATTAGACAATGGATTTGGCACCGAGCACCCAAAAAAATTTTCTCAACAAACTTTATGAGGACCTCTGTAATGAGTTTGGGAACCTTCACGTATACTCACACCATTTTTTTAACGGTCATTTCTGCATATACAATCCTTTTTTTATGAATCACCCAAATTTTATGATTTTTCGTGTGTATTATCCCATAGATTCGGCGCCCAAAGCACCCAATTTTTTTTCCTCAAAATACTTTATGAGGACATCCGTCATGAGTTGGGGGACCTTAACGTATACTTACACCATTTTTAACGCTCATTTCTGCATTTACAAGCGTTTTTTTAAGAATCACCCAAATTCTCTATTTTTCATGTGTATTAGCCAATTGATCTAGCCCCCGAAGCACCCTGACTTTTTTTCTCAAAAGACTTTATGAGAACCTCCGTAATAAGTTTGGAAACCTTCACATATACTCACATCATATGTTTAACGCTCATTTCCGCTTTTACAAGCTCTTTCTTAAGAATCACGCAAATTCCAGATTTTTTGGGTGTATTATCCCATGGATCTGGCGCCCAGAGCACCCAAAATATTTTTCTCAAAAAAAATTATGATGACATCCATAATGAGTGGGGGAACCTTCACGTATACTGGCATTATTTTTTAAAACCTATTTCCGCATTTACAAGCCCATTTTTAAGAATCACTCAATTTTCCTGAGTTTTCATTTGTATTAGTCATTGGATCTGGCGTCCGGAGCACCTTAATTTTTTTCTTAAAATTTTTTATAAGGACCTCTGTAGTGAGTTGGGGAACCTTCAAGTATACTATCATCCTTTTTAACGCTCATTTCCGCATTTACAAGCCTTTTTTTACGAATCGCCCAAATTCACCGATTTTAAATGTGTATTAACCCATGGATCAGGAGTCAGGAGCACAAATTTTTTTCTCTCAAAATACTCTATGAGGACCTCCGTAATGAGTTGGGAAAACCTTCACGTATACTCACCACATTTTTTAAACGCTTATTTCTGCATTTAAAAGCTTTTTTTTTTTTTAAGAATGAACCAAATTTCCCAAATTTTTGTGTGTATTTGCCCATGAATTTGGCACCCTGAGCACCCAAAAAAAATTCTCAAAAAACTTTATGAGAATCTCTATAATGAGTTAGGGAATCTTCACATATACTTACACTATTTTTTAATGCCCATTTCAAAATTTTCAAGCCCTTATTAGGAATCGCCCAAATTCTCTAATTTTTTGTGTGTATAAGTCCATGGATTTGGCACTTAGAGCATCCAAAGTTTTTTTTCTCAAAAAATATTATGAAGACTTTCGTAATGAGTTGGGGAACATTCACGTATACACACACTATTTTTTTAACATCCATTTCCGCATTTACAAGCCCTTTTTGAAGAATCTCCTAAATTTTTTAATTTTTCGTGTGTATTAGCCCAAAGATTTGGCGCCCGGTGCACCCAAAACAAATTTCTCAAAAAACATTATGAGGACCTCCGTAATGAGTTGGGGAACCTTCGTACTCACACCATTTTTAACTTCCATTTTTGCATTTACAAACCCTTTTTTAAGAATCGCTAAATTCTCTAATTTTTCGTGTGTATAAGCAATGGATCTGGCGCCCAGAGCAGCGTAAACATTTTTCTCAAATGACTTTATGAGGACCTCCATAATGAGTTGGGGAACCTTCATGTATACTCACACTATTTTTAACGCTTATTTCCGCAATTACAAGCCTTTTTTTAAAAACCACCCAAATTCTCTGATTTTTCGTCTGTATTAGCCCATGGATCTGGCGCTCGGAGCACCCAATTTTTTTTCTTCAAAAAACATTCTTAGGACCTCAGTAATGAGTTGGGGACCGTCACGTATACTCACACCATTTTCAACGCCCATTTCTGCATATACAAACCATTTTTTAGAAATTGCTAAATTCTCCATTTTTTCGTGTGTATAAGCCCATTGATCTGGCGCACGGAGCAGCCTAAACCTCTTTCTCAAACAACATTATGAGGACCTCCGTAATGAGTTAGGAAATCTTCATGTATACTCACACCATTTTTTTAACACTCATTTCTGCATTTTCAAGCCTTTTTTAAGAATCGCCCAAATTCCCTGATTTTTAGTTTTGTATTAGCCATTGATCTGGCGCCCGGAGCACCCAAAAGGTTTTTCTCAAAAAACATTATGAAGACCACCTTAATGAGTTGGGGAACCTTGACGTCTCACATCATTTTTTTAACGTACATTTCCTCATTTACAAACCCTTTTTAAGAATCGCCCAAATTTCCCGATTTTTCGTGTGTATTAGCCAATGGATCTTGCGCCCGGAGCTCCCAAAAAAATTTCTTAATTTTTTTTTGAGGACCTCCATAATGAGTTGGGGAACGTTGGCGTATACTCAAATCAGTTTTTAACACACATTTTCGCATTTACAAGCCCTTTTTTAAAAATCGCACAAATTCCCTAATTTTTCGTATGTATTAGCCCATGGATCTTGCGCCTGGATCACCCAAAAAAAATTATCAAAAAAATTTATGAGTTCCTCCGTAATGAGTTGGGGAACCTTCACGTATACTCAAATCATTTTTTAACACGCGTCTTCGCATTTACAAGTCTTTTTTAAGAATCGTTCAAATTTCCTGATTTTTCATATGTATAGCCCATGGATCTGGCGCCTAGAGCACCTAATATTTTTCTCCAAAAAACTATATGAGGACCTCCGTACTTAGTTGGGAACCTTCACGTATACTCATACCATTTTTAACGCTCATTTCCACATTTTCAAGACCTTTTTTAAGAATCGCCCAAATTTCCCAATTTTTCGTATGTATAAGCCCATGGATTTGGCGCCCGGAGCATCCTAACTATTTTTCTCAAAAAACATTATGAGGACCTCTGTAATGAGTTGGGGAACCTTCACGTATACTCATAATAATTTTTAATCTCCATTTTTTTTATTTACAAGCCCTTTTTAATAATCGCCCAAGTTCTCTGATTTTTCGTGTTTATTAGCCTATGAATCTGTCGCCCGAAGCACCCATAATTGTTTTCTCAAAAATCTTTGTGAGGACATCCGTAATGAGTTGGGGAACATTTACGTATACTCACACCATTTTATTTAATGTCCATTTTCGTATTTAGAAGCCATTTTTTAAGAATCGCCCAAATTCCCCAATTTTTTGTGTGTATTAGCCCATGGAGTTGGCGCTCGGAGCACCCAATTTTTTTTCTCAAAAAACTTTATGAGGACCTCCGTAATAAGTTTGGGAACCTTCACGAATACTCACACCATTTTTAACGTCCATTTCCGCATTTACAAGACAATTTTTTAAGAATCACTGAAATTTTCTGATTTCTCGTTTGTATTAGACATTGAATATGGCGCCCAGAGCACCCAAAAAAATTTCTCAAAAAACTTAATGGGGACCTTTGTAATGAGTTTGGGAACCTTCACGTATACTCACACAATTTTTTTTACGGTCATTTCTTCATTTAGAAGCCCTTTTTTAAGAATCGTCCAAATTTTCTGATTTTTTTGATTTGGTGCTCGGAGTACCCAAAAATATTTCTCAAATTTTTTTATGAGAACATCCGTCATGAGTAGGGGAGCCTTAACGTGTACTCACACTATATTTTTAATGCCCATTTCCGCATTTACAGGCTTTTTTTAAAGAATCGCCCTAATTCCTTATTTTTCATGTGTATTATAGCCCATGGATTTAGCGCCCGGAGTACCCTGACGTTTTTTCTCAAAAACCTTTACGACGACCTATGTAATGAGTTGGAGAACCTTCACGTATACTCACACCATTTTTTACTCGAATTTTTGCATTTACAAGCCTTATTTAAGATTTGTTTGAATTCCCTAATTTTTCGTGTGCCCATGGATCTGGCACCCGGAGCACCTAAATTTTTTTCTCAAAAAACTTTATGAGGACCTCCGTAATAAGTTTGGGAACCTTCACGGATACTCATACCATTTTTAACGTCATTTTCGCATTTACAAGCCTTTTTTTAAGAATCGCCCAAATTCCTGAATTTTCATATGTATTAGCCCATGGATTTGGAGCAGGAGCACCTAATATTTTTTCTCAAAAAACTTTATGAGGACCTACGTAATGAGTTGGGGAACTTTCACGTATACTCACACCATTTTTTAACTGTTATTTCCGCATTTACAAGCCCTTTTATAAGAATAGCCCAAATTTCTCAATTTTTCGTGTGTATTAGACCATGAATTTGCGTCCCGAGCACCCAAAAAACTTTAATTGTTTTTTATTAGGACCTCCGTAATGAGTTGGGGAACCTTCACGTATACTCACACCATTTATTTAACGTCCATTTCCATATTTACAAGCCCTTTTTTAAGAATCACCCAAATTTCTTTGATTTTTCGTGTGTAAATATTTATGGATCTAGCGCCCGAGGCACACAATTTTTTTCTCTCAAAAACCTATTAGAAAAACCTCTTAAATGAGTCGGGCAACCTTCACGTATACCACACTATTCTTTTAACTGTCATTTTTGCATTTACAAGCCCTTTTATAAGAATCACCCAAATTTCTTGATTTATCTTGTGTATTAGCCCATGGATATGGCGCCCGGAGCACCCAAATTTTTCCTCAAAAAACTTTGTGAGGACCTCCTTAATGAGTTGGGGAACCTTCACGTATACTCACACCATTTTTTAACGCTCATTTCCGTATTTATAAGCCCATTTTTAAGAATCGCAAAATTTTCCGATTTTTTGAGTATATGAGGCCATGGATCAGGCGCCCGGAGCACCCGAAATATTTTTCTCAACAAACTTTATGACGACATCCGTAATGAGTTGGGGAACCTTCACGTATACTCACACCATTTTTTTAATGTCCATTTCCGCATTTACAAGCCCTTTTTTTATGAATCGCCCAAATTCTCTAATTTTTAGTGTGTAATTAGCCCATAATTCTGGCCCCCGGAGCACCTAAATAAATTTTCTCTAAAAACTTTATGAGGACCTCCGTAATTAGTTGAGGACCTTCACGTATACTCACACCATTTTTTTGACGTTTATTTTCCTATTTACAAGCCTATTTTTAAGAATCGTCCAAATTTCCAATTTTTCGTGTGTATTAGCCTATGGATCTGGCGCCCGGAGCATCCAAAAAATATTTCTCAAAATACTTTATGAGGACCTCCGTAATGAGTTGGGGAACCTTTAGTATACTCACACTTTTTTTAAACGCCGATTTTCTCATTTACAAGCCATTTTTTAAGAATCACCCAATTTTTTTGTTATTCGTGTGTATAAGGGCATGGATCTTGCGCCCGGAGCATCCAATTTTTTTCTCAGAATACTTTATGAGGACCTCAGTAATTAGGTGGGGACCCTTCACGTATACTCACAACATTTTTTTAACGTCATTTCCACATTTATAAGCCTTTTTTAAGAATCGACCAAATTCTCTCGATTTTTCGTGTGTATTAGCCAATGGATCTGGCGCCTCGAGCACCCTAAATTTTTTTCTCAAAAAACTTTATGAGGACGTCCGTAATGAGTTGGTAACCTTCACGTATACTCACACCATTTGTTTAACGCCTATTTCCACATTTACAAGCTCTTTTTTAAGAATCGCCTAAATTTCTCAATTTTTTATGTGTATTAACTCATAAATCTGGCGCCCGAAGCACCCAAAAAATTTGTCAAAAAACTTTATGAGGACCTCCGTAATGAGTTGGGTAACATTCATGTATACTCACACCTTTTTTATAACACCTGTTTCCGCAGTTACAAGCCCTTTAGAATTGACCAAATTTCCTAATCTTTCGTGTGTATTATAATGCCCAAGAATCTGGCGCCCGGAGCACCCAAAAAGAAATCTTTATAATAGTGGCGCCCGGAGCACCAAATTTTTTTTTTGAGGACATCCATAATGAATTGGGATCCTTCACGTTATAGTTAGGTGGATTTAATCCACTACCATCCAACACAAGTGGATAGTGTTTCCTCTGATAGTGGACATTAGATTAGTTGAACTAATTCATGTAGTGTCTTAGATAAACTGGATTAATTTAGTGACATCCCTTGCATGGAAAAAGAAGTTTAGTGTCTTAGATAAACTAGATTCATTGCATGTATCTCATCCCCTATTCCATTAAAGAATGAATGGTAATTGATCCGACAACATCAAGACAAAAATGCCAAAATCCATCTATTTCCACCTCTAATAGAAGTAGACAACACGACGAAGAAGGTTGGTTTTGTCTAGTAAGGGGAGATACTGAATATATCCTTCCACCTTTAATCAGAGGCTCGATTGAGCACCGACAAGGAGCGCTAAATTCAAAACTCTCCTTGAGGTAATTGGTGTACGAACATTTTTTGTATAGTATAAATCCATAAATATAATACAACACCATTAAGTACAAATATAATACACAAATTGACAGGACAAACCCCCAGGTGTTCTTTTAGGAAAACAAAATATAGACACCCTTCAGTTCTCAGGGAAATCTTCTCAACAATCTCACCATGTAAGTTAAGCAATCAATCAATCAAATCCTACACACCAGTTTCAACAAGGGAAAACTTTCAAGTCTTGTTTTTTTTTTTTTGAAATCATGTTACAAATGAAATACTGGCATGATATACCAAAACAGTTGCAAATCAGCAGTAGAAATTCCAAAGCGAGCGACAATAGGTTCCCTATATTTCTGGAGCAGGTGCAGCAGGAGCCCTCAGAAGTGGTTGGAGAGCTTTGACAACGATACTCATATTAGGACGGAATTCAGCTTCATATTGCACGCACAGTGCTGCCACGGCTGCCATCTAAATTAAAGAGAAAAAAAGAATCACCAACCCGAAATTAGTTGCTAGTGAGTGAAGGTGTTAAAAAGGAAACTAAGGTATACATAAATCACATGGAACGAAGTTGTCTTGAAGGACCACCTAAATATTAGAATAGACGCAAACCTAGCGAAAAATAAGGCACACTGGAAGAAAGAGATCTATATAAGTGATATCAATTAACTGGGATTGAGTTTTAGTCACATTAGTATTTTTAATTTATGTCCTATAATTTCTAGGAGTCTTTTAGTCATATCAGATTTAATACCAGTAGAAAATAAAGAACTTCGAGTACTTACAATGTTCATATTGTATAATATTAGTCTGAGATGAGTTCAAATAGAGTGACATAGCCAGTGAGAATATATATAACTTAACCAAAACTTGCTTGGGATTAAAACATTGTTTGTTGTATTGAGTATGACGGGGAGAGGAAGAGAGACAAAGCAGATATAGGACGACAAGGGGAGAAGAAGAAACCTTAGCCACTGCTTTCGGAGGACATCCTTTCAGCTTTGGATCAACACATTGCTGCACTTTATCTTCACTCAGTCTCGGGGTAGCCTACAATTTAAAGAAGTAATTATACATCAGGAAACAGAATCTAAACATATTACAGACCAAATGGAGGAGAAGAGCACATAAGGGAAAAAATATTTAAAAAGAACATTTCTGGTAAATCGAGCAGGAAGCAGTGCTCACCCAAGTAACCAGGCTCTGCTGTCCTCGAGGCATTGTATGATCCACAGGCTTTCTTCCGGTCAAAAGTTCGAGCAAGACCACTCCAAAGCTATACACGTCACTCTTCTGTGTCAGTTGTCCAGTCATAGCGTATCTGTAATTATTTTTAGGATACTTGGGTTAGATAACTCTCCTGAACAAAACTACTTCTTAAGGCATCTTTTAAAAGAATAAAGGAGTAAAGCAGGTGACAGCGATGCCAACGGGTAAAACAGAAAATGGCACAATTGGATAGAAATACTACTCCAGTAATTGAATATCTCACAACTTTGTCATCCCATTTTGTAAAAGAGCTTAAATATATAATTAATCATCATCTAGAAACGCTCATAGAGAACAAAACTACCTTCACTCAAAAGCTTCTACATTTAGTCATTCGCAAGAAGTGGTACTTGAGTAGAGAAAACTGGTACTTAAATATTCTATAGCCATGAACAAAAGTAGCATGTAAAGGAACATCATGAATAACCATTATACACTTTATAACAAGAGATCCCACCATTCCACCTCAAATACTGTAATGGTTAATAGCAATCCCAGAAAAGTATAAGCAATGCCCAATTTACTAAGTAGTTGCTTTTGCCATCCAAACAGATCAAATAACTTAAGATATGGCCTAAACAATCCAAGCTCCTTCCCCATAACAAGTTAATTTTAGTGGCAAATTATATCTTGGAAATTGTCAAATACAACATCCCTGATGAATAGGGGAAAACAATGTAATACTCCCTCCGTCCCATCATTTTATATGAGATAGTTTGACTCGGCACGGAGTTTAAGAAAGAAAGAAAGACTTTTAAAACTTGTGGTCCAAAATGAATGATAGAAATTTGTGTGGTTGTAAATCATTTCATTAAGGGTAAAAAAGACATTTTATAGTCAAATTGTTACTTAAAATAGAAATGTGTCATTCTTTAGAGGACTGACTAAAAAGGAAAGTAAGTCGCATAAACTGGGACAGAGGGAGTAGCAAAGATGGGCTTTTCAAATTTCCAAGAATCTCTCAGCCTTTTACATTTAATAGTCAAAAACTTAATTCCAAAGTAGCTTTTGGCCTTTTGAGCTGTATTTAGCTTTTTATCCCAGAAGGGAGGAAGCACCTTAATTAATTATAAATCCTTGCTTAGCCCCAATGGATTCTTAGGTCACATAAAGTGGAGAAACCCTGTAAATCTGATGCATACACTATACACTTTAAGGTATAGTATATGCATTAATAGCAACTACATATATTGTTTTGGTGGCTAAAACCTTCTTTTACTAACTGATTCTTCGTCTCATCAGACCCTTATTCTAGAAAGCTGGCACTCAATCTCATCAATAATTTCCAGCAAACATGTTTTACGTAAGGAGTTCCCTTACATATAAATATACTTTTTTTTAGTCTTGTAAGTTGTCCTACAGAACTACATATATAAAACCACAGTTAGAAGCATCAGAAAACTTAAATACTATATTCTTTTTAAAATAGTAACAATGACTCAGTGTTACTATATAGTTATTTACATAATGTATCACCAACATTCACCCATTCCTAGTAGATTCATTCCCCCCCTCTACACTTTGGATTCTATTCCTAGTTCAAAATGTATCACTCCAAAAAGGAAGTAAATCTAGCGCCAAGAACTCAAAAGGCAAAGAGTTCAGAATAACACCAAAAATACGCAACCATGTATAAAACATTTGAGAAGAAACAGAGTACAAATTGAAGAAAACAAAGCATAGTCAAAGAAGAAAAAGGCAGGAGACCATACTCTGGTGCATGATAGCCAAATGTTCCTAAAACTCGAGTAGAATGAAGGCGAGCAGCCATGTCAGGAGCCTGATTTGACAGGTTAAAATCTGCAATCTTTGCTTTGTAGTCTTCAAAGAGGAGGACATTGCTTGATCTGATATCCCTGTGTATTACTGAAGGTTGGACCTTCTCATGCAAATACTCAAGACCCCTAGCAGCATCAACAGCAATCCTTACCCGCTGCACCCACTCAAGTGTTGGGCCAGGCTGTGCCCCTTGTACTCCTTTCCTTCCTGTAAGCACATACACAGTACAGAAATAATAGATTATATATCAACCTAATAATTTCTCTCTCATTCAACTACATACATTTTTTTTCATACCGTGCAAAATATCATGCAAGGACCCCATCGTTGCAAACTCATAAGCTAATACACGAATGTTTCCTTCAACACAGTAACCAAGCAACTCAACAAGATTGTCATGCTTCAATCTTGAAACTCTAGCAACCTTAAGATGAAACAGAAACATATATCAAAGAATATTACAAGTAATCAATTATCACAGCAATACACGGAGCAGCCAAAAAGAACCATATAAGAAAGGACACTTACCTGATTCAAGAAGTCAACATTAGTCTCAGGCTCGGATGAAACATCAAGCTTTTTCACAGCAACAGCCTTGCCATTGCTTAGATTAGCATAGTATACTCTCCCATAAGATCCTTCACCAATTAATGCTTTCGATCCAAAATTGTCAGTTTCCTGTTTCAGTTCATCCAAAGACAGCGCAGGGACCTCTATAGTTGGTACTGCTTTATCCGCTTCAGCCCTGATAGGATCTGATACTCTTGACCCTTTCTGATATCCTGGTACCAGACACAGAGAAAAAAAAATAAATTAAAAAACTACCTCATCCATTGGATAACTAAGACTTGTCTAAGAAGCACTAGAAAGTAAGCGCTGTCAAACATGACATAATATTATTATCCTAAAATGATCCAGATATATAGATTAAATGTGGCATGCACATAATATAGTCAATCGAAGGAAAATATGCCATACTTCTGTAATTTTTGAGTGGTCTAAATGAATATCTCATAGTTCAATGCAAAAGGTTAAAAGTGAAAAGAAAAAACTTCTAGTCAGTTATGTAGAAAAGAGTTAGGAATATTCATTGAAACATTTTTTCTATCCGTACCATTGAGCTTTTCTCTTTACTTTTCATAATCACTAGTTTCATCTGGGACTCTGTGACACTCATAAACTAGAAAGTTTAAATAGAACAGCTGGGGGATGTTCCCTGTAAGGTTGTATATACTTTTGATACAATATTTCATGAGCCAACAAGCACAAGGGAATTGTTTGATGCTCTTTCCAAGTTTATCAAGAAAGTATTTTATAACCAACAGATCCCAAAATAGATGAGCATAGAGAATCAAATTCATATTTATTTATTTTTGCTGAAGAGAATAAATTTCATATTTGAAGTTGACATTTGGTCTTTCAGATTTTTTTCAAGTCAAATTTTTTAGGAAAGCGATGAAAACTTCCTAGGAGGCTAGAATTAACAAAAGCAAATCAAAAGGCCTATCACTGATATCCAGTATAAATTATTCACAAGCAAATCTTCCTTATGCCACGATTAGACTATCAAGAAAAAAAATAAACAAGGCTTCTACGGAGAAATTACAAGAGTTGTTGATCTGATCTAATTTTTTATCTTGCGAGGAGACATCGGGATTATCTTTAACCAGAATCTTCTGCGATTCCTACAATCCTGTTTCATTAGAATTTCAAGTAGATCTTAATTTCAGCAAAATCTTCATTTAGCCAGTCTAGTTTCCGGATTTCGTACTGCTCGCATGGGACAAAGCTTCTGAATGCTGTGGTTTTGAATATCTTGGAAACTCTCTCAATCTTTTATTTTTTTTGAAACTGGTAACTTTGGAAACTCTCTCAAATTGAATGCATATAAAAATTTGGAAACTGAACTAAGATTGATTTCTATCATTTTGCATAAGAGGCAAATGAATTGATGGTAAAATTAGAGTCACCTATAAGGTAGCAAGCTTAGGATGCATCCGGACATTCGATCTCAGTAAAATCACTCTCTTGTCGTGTAGGCTTACCAAGTTCCATAATACCTATTTTTTCCAAACTGTACACAGAGGTCTATGGCTTAAAGTTGTCAATTACAGTCACCTTAGCAGAACTGTGATTTATCTATAGAAGTACCCTGTTGGTCAACAAGCAGCAGATGATGCCTCACAAAAGATTTATAAGACATGTACACTATAAAGACTAAAGAGAGAGCCCAAACAGATATCACCCAGAAAAACCCAGTAAATTTAGATTTTTAAGACATTAAAGGCTTTGCTCACAGAATGACATCTTAGATAACTATTTAAATTCAAAGCATCATAAATTTGTACTCTAGTATGTGATGGGGATGCAACAACAAATTATCACTTTCAATCAGCTAAAAATTGGCATCGACGATTCAAAGACTCATCTCAAGGCAACAACAAGGAGAGAAACAATTTGGTTTTCACTAAATAAAGCTTAAGCATAAATTTGAAATAGTGTACCATCAGCATGACTTGCAGGGTGTTTAAGGTGCTCGGTTTCATGTGATGGGTAGGACTCCTCTACTTGACAGGTACAACACAGCCACCTTCTCATCCTTACTCTCTTTCTCAAATAAAGATCGTCTTCAGCCCTTCTGTTCTCCAAGCGTGAAAAGTAACCAGGAGGAGGAGCATGTGCCTGCGCAGCAAGTCAAATGTAAGAATGATTCAAAATGAACAAACTTCATTATATCATGCAAACCACAACACCTACACACTTCATTTAAAATATAAATAAATTGAAAATGGCATACCACTCTCTCCTTGTTCGGAGGGTGATTTACAAAGGTACTTGCAATAGTTGAAATGTAAATGACGAAAATGTATCTGACAAATGAAACACAAGCTGTGCATGCCTTTAAGAGTGCATAACCACAGAGTTTTCTCATTTTTATAAATAAAATAAAATAAAGAGTGCATTACTGCTGCGATTCCAAACCCAAAAATCGGTTTCAACAAAAACAAAGAAAGAAGAGCTCCATTTCAAGGCTATGGATATATCATTCTTTATGTAAGATGTCTAACCTTAATCTTTATAGAAAAAGGAAAATGTCCAGGCATGCCAACAAAAAAAATCTTAAGTAAAAGCTCCTATTTAAACATAACTTGCATTTTAAAATGAAGAGGAGAAAAAGGAAGGTAGGAGCAGACAAACCAGAGATATTACTTTTCCCAGCCAATAAAATATAAAACTGATATCGAAAGATACAGAAATTAATACCAACCTATTGATGCAAGACTACAAAAATACATCACATTTTAATGCTTCCAATTTCATTTCCTTCTATACAAGCCTTAAAATGGTACATTCCTCGTCATTGGGCAAAAAGGAACAAAATTTTTAAAAAGAACTAGACAATACTGTCGTGGAATCAAAGCACTAAAAATAGAATTCAACAATTAATTCCATTTCAAAAAAACCAAACTTCCACAATCCATATTTCAAAGCAAACTCACACATAGCCAGAGATCAATCAATCAATCAACTAAGCTTCAATCCGAATACAATATAAATCCTCTTTCGTAGCATGAAACTCGACTAAATAAGAAAATATATGTCCAAGAAACCCAAAAAGAGAAAATCTAATACAAGCTATCGATGCAAGACTACAAAAATACATCACAATTCAATGCTTCCTCATTTGGCAAAAAGGGAACAAAATAAAGACAAAACCGTCCTGTAATCAAAGAACTAAAAATAGAATTCTACAATTAATTCCATTTCCAACAAACCTAACTTCCACAATCCACATTTTATTGCAAACTCACACATAGCTAGAATCAATCAATCAACTACACCTCGATCCCAATACAAAATAACTCCTCTTTTGCAGAAAATAAATGTGCAAGAATCACCAAAAGGGGAATTACTAATCCAAGCCATCTATGCAAGACTCCAATTTCATTTCCTTCTATACAAGCCCTTAAAATGGTCCATTCCTCCTCATTTTGCAAAAAGGGAGCACAACAAAGACAAAACCGTCATGTAATCAAAGCACTAAACATAGAATTCTACAATTAATTCCATTTCCAACAAACCAAACTTCCACAATCCACATTTCAAAGTAAAAAACTCACACATAGCTAGACATCAATCAATCAATCAATCAACTACGCCTTGATACCAATACAAAATACCTCCTCTTTTATAGAAAACATATATCCAAGAAACCCAAAAAGGGGAACATCTAATCTTACCACTAGCCCTTGCCTGTGATAATTGCCATCCATAGCCATCAAATTAATCAACTACAGCTACAATTCACAAACCCAAATAAACAAAACAACACAAAGAAAGATTATTTTTGAAATTTCCAGACAAGGGTTAGTTAGATCCAGAGGGTCCAAATAAAGAATATGGGGAAAGTTGAAAAAGAGAGAAGGAAATTGAAAATGGGTCAAAATTCAAAATTGATCCCTGAAAAACAAATGAAACCCTGAAAACTCAAAAGGGGTTACGCCTCAGAGGCTAACCAACTAATTCCGATAAACTACAGCCATAGAAATCAACCGCAATTCAAGGGGTTGTTTGTTTTTTTTTCTTAATTTTTTTACCTGAAAAAACAAATCTTTTCTTGTTCTTCTTGTTCTTCTGTAGCTTCTTGATTATGCTAAATCAAGACAAATATAAAGTGAAGAACAGGTAAGCAAAGACAGCGAGAACAAACGACACAGAGAGGAAAAAGGTAGGGGTGGATTTGCTTTGTTTGTATTGTTAAACTTTGAGAAATTAAAGGAGGAGGCCGAAGAGGAAAATATCAAGTATATTTAGCTGTCAGCAAAGGTCTAACCCTTACAAAGTTTATTTTCATACCGCATTGAAATCCGACTAAATTCAAGTCTCATATTAGATAACAAGATGCTAATTAGAGCTCGAACATATTACTTTTGATTAGGACTGAAGTGCTCCCTCCGTTCTATAATAGTTGTCACATTTTATTTTTCAAGAGTCAAACGACACAATAATAAATCTCGAACACCATACTTTTGATTAGAAATGAAGTACTGCCTCCATTTTAAAATAGTTGTCACGTTTCACTTTCAAAAGTTAAACAACACAGTAACAGAGCTTGAATACGATACTTTTGATTAGGAGTGAAATACTCCTCTGATTCAAAATAGATGTTACGTTTCACATTTTAAAAGTCAAACAACATCATAAGAAAGCTCGAAGACGGTACTTCTGATTAGGCATGAAGTATTGCATCCGTTTTAAAATAGTTGTCACGTTTCACTTTTCAAAAGTCAAATGACACCATAATATAGCTTGAACACGATACTTTTGATTTGGAATGAATTACTCCTTCCATTTCAAAATAGTTGTTATATTTCACTTTCAAGAGTCAAACGACACTATTACAGAGCTCAAACATGATACTTCTGATTAGGAATGAAATACTCCCTTCGTTCCAAAATAGTTGTCGTGTTTCACTTTTCAAGAGTCTAATGACACCATACCAAAGCTCGAACACGATACTTTTGATTAGGAATGAAGTACTCCTTTCGTTTCAAAATAGTTGTCATATTTCACTTTTCAAGAGTCAAATTACACCATAACAGAGCTCGAACGATACTTCTGATTAGGAATAAAGTACTTCTTTTGTACCAAAATAATTGTCACATTTCGCTTTTCAAGAAGTTAATTTGACTAACTTTCAAAGCTAAATTTAATTTGATATCTTAGAATTAGGATTTAAATATTCAAATATCATCAAAAGTACTATAAATTATATTTTTTCCCTTAAATCATAATGTTGGTCAAAATCCATCTTGTTTGACTATAACAATGGAAGTTGTGACAAATAAAATGAAACAAGGAAGTTATATTTATAAATCATATTTATTGATATTTTTAGAGTTTAAGTTATATATATTTTTTTGTACATATAAAAAAAAAGATATATACATTGTTAATATAAAAAATTTATACCATTAACTCGTCTTTAATAAACGTTATTTGAGAGATTGGATAATGTAAACGAAAATCTTTTTCTAGTAAATAATACTCTCTATGTTTCATTTTAATCTTTGTAATTTAATAATACAAAAAATCAAAGGTGAAGGAGACTTTCAAATTAAGTTTTATAAGTTTCAATTTATGTTCGTTTTTTTTTCTAGCGGGACCATAAACAAAGTAAGACACATAAATTAAAAATTAAAAAAAAAAACAAGAAAACGTCAAGAAGAAAAATTCAAAGAGTGGATGGAACGTTTCTTGACAAATCTTTTTTGATTGCCTTAACTTGGTAAAAAGAAAGAGGCAATCGTATGTTATTCTCAACTTCTTCCTTCCTCTCTAATGATTTTTTTTGATGATCGAGAAATTCTTAAGATACGATATAATATTTTATAAGTAATAAAATCATTTTTTACTCTTCTTTACTAAATTTTTTAATAAGATCACTCATTTACTCTTATTTACTTAAATACCTAATTTATGTTTAGATACGATATAATATTTTATAAGTAATAAAATCATTTTTTACTCTTCTTTACTAAATTTTTTAATAAGATCACTCATTTACTCTTATTTACTTAAATACCTAATTTATGTTTAGATACGATATAATATTTTATAAGTAATAAAATCATTTTTTACTCTTCTTTACTAAATTTTTTAATAAGATCACTCATTTACTCTTATTTACTTAAATACCTAATTTATGTTTAGATACGATATAATATTTTATAAGTAATAAAATCATTTTTTACTCTTCTTTACTAAATTTTTTAATAAGATCACTCATTTACTCTTATTTACTTAAATACCTAATTTATGTTT
>JAJOOS010023265.1:0-18682 GCA_029582725.1 Solanum chiquidenum
AATAGGACCTTAGTAAAGGTTAGGTGTGTCTCAGGAATTTTGGGCATAGGCTGGGGGGCACTTATGCATTTTCCCATATGAAAATATATATTTTTCCTAATATTTTTGCTTGTTTTGATTGGGTTAGATTTTGACTCGTTGAGTTATACCTTTAAATTTTTAAGAAGCTAAAAGTGCTAAAAAAAAAAAAAATTAAAAAAAGTTATTTTAGAAAATTATGATGTTTGGACAAATTTATAGGAAATAAAAATGTTTTTGCATAGTCAAAAATTGTGTTTCAAAAACTAAAAAAGTAAAAAAAAAATTCAAAAGAACTTATGAATTCTTGGGAAAACATAAATTACTGAAAATTTGACAAAATTGCTTTTCTAATAGGTTACCTAAATACAAAATACTACTCTCCAAAAATACTTTTTCCAAAAATCACTTCTAATAAAAAATAATTTTAAAAAGAAATATTGGTTGATTTGGTGTAATCTCATTGTCTCATTTGTCTTTAATTACTTATTATTCTATACTCATAAATTATATTTTATCTTACCTTTTATTAGTAGCTTTACCCCATATTATCCTACTTTTTTTTATAGGTTTATCCTTCAAATCACCAATGTACAATATTAGATAACAACGAAAAACGACACAATCTATTCAAACATTGAATTCATCAAAATAATCAAACATGATATGATATAATATAATATAATATAATATAATATAATATAATATAATATAAAATAATATAAATATAATATGATATGATATGATATATTATGTAACTATCCTCGAAACAGAGCGTAAATGTTTCACAAAATAACATTTAACTTCTCATTGAAGAGACCGTAGAACATATGATATTGTGCAATATTTTTTGTATATATGCACAAATCAAATGGCTAGAAAAAACAACAAAACATTATAAAACCAAAAACAAAAACAAAATAAGTGGAAAAAACTTTGAGGATTTTCAGGAGTTGTCTTCCCACAGCATGCTTTCCCTTGGCTTTGAATTAATTGGATTATATTGACCTGTATATATACCAAAAAATAAATATTCAGGTTTTCCCTTAATTATAACATAATTCTATAACCGTATATAAATATCATGACATGTTTAGTACTATAAGTTATAAAAATCTTTTTTTAAGCACTATACATAGACGTGACCAATCAAACATCACACCAAATAAAGACATTTTAACATATTTGCCTGCTCAATTAAAATAATTACAATCACTAGCTAAATATATATGAATTATGTATATTGTATGTATATAATACATCATATGCAAAAAGTACTAGTATTTTGATTATTATTTTGGTGAGTGACTATACCTATATATATGCATGTAACGATCCCTAAAATAAAACGAAGAAGTAAAAATCAGTTACAGTAACTACGTACCTAGAAAACTTATTTAATATATACTGATAATATAAAAATCTTTAACACTATATATAGGTCCATAAAAGTTATTTAATTTTTTTTTAGAAAAAAATATATGTTGCTAGGAATATATTCTACCTGTTAGAAAATATTGCTGGTTGAATTCATTATAGACTTGTTGTTGAGGCACAATAACTATAGAACCATTACTATTTTCAGTTCTTAATTTTTCAATATTTTGGACATGATGTAACGGATTTATAATCTTATTATTATAAGATGACCATGATTCCACATTTGAATTATCATGATTTATATAATTAATATCATTCCTCTTAGTATTAATATTCCATCCATTAATCAATCCTTGTGTTGTTGCATCATATATCATGCCGTTAACGTTATTATCAGTATTGTTATTATTACTCCCCGCTTGTAATATTTGTTGGTATTGACTTTTGTACAACTTTAATTCCTCATAAACCCTTTTGTACTCTCCATATGGGCCTAAAACCGGATCTCTTTGTCTACAAAACGCTTCCCATATGAGCGATTCAATCGCCTTTCTCCGATCATCTTCTTTTAGATTTTTCACGATTTTTGTGATATTACTAACCCCAAACATCTTATGTACCGCCTTGAATTCGCGAATTTTCTCCGCGGGAAAATAAGGAGCTAGTACACACTTGTCCGTGCATTTCTTCCTTTGATGCTTGCACGATGCGCATGCAGCTGTTCCGCTAGGTTTTTGCATATTTTTTATATAGCGCGAATTCAAGTTCAATCAAAAAGAGAGTAATTATTACAAAAATTAAAATAAAATAGGTACTATGGTTTTAAATTTTTGTTGGCTGGAAAAGTAATACAAAAGGGAATTAAAGAGTACTTATATACGTAAATTATTGTAAGGTGCAAGAAGAAAATGTACCTATAGTCAAGAGCATGAAAAGATGGCCATAATTAAAGAATTAGAATAAAAAGGACAATAGGTTGATATATAGGGTTGTATATAGGTAAATCACATGAATAGTAAGTGCATGAAACTAAGTTAATTATTTTAAAATTTGCAGACTAATCTTGGGTAATTATATTAATTAATAAATTATTTGTAAAAAAAGATTCCTAGTTAGAAGTTCTCATTTGCATGAGACCTGTGAATCGAATGAAATTTTATAGGGAACTTTCTTAAATCCCATTAGTGTAGGAGCTAATTATTTATATACAAGTTTAGTTTGTAATATTACGTATTTTATCAGATTTTGGTGCCTCCAGATACGTCCAGATACATGTATTTCAGATACATGGGGTTAAATTTAGGTGTAATTTGTTCCAGATACATTGTATTCAAGTGGATTCGCATGTATCTGGGATACATAGCAAAGTATTCCAGATACATGCAGATCACTACAAATACAAACATATACATGTATCTAGTGTGTATTCAGTGTGATTCGCATATTGTACCTGGGGTACATACAAATCTCGCTCGCCTCCCTCCCCATTCTTGCTCGCCTCTCTCCTATTTTTGTGTATCTGATAGCAAATATACATGTATTTAAGTGTAAGATATGTAGAAAACTCTTAATTAGTGGTAAGATACATAATATTTTTAAGTATATATAGTAATAGTATATATGACAGTGAAGTATGTCTGATTAGATAGTTTTTTCAATTTTGTACAAAATATTGCACGAAATTATCTTAAAATATGATAGTCCTTAAAATATGATAGTCTTTAATTTTTACCCCTCATATTTAGCGTTTGCATTTTTTTCCCCATTATCGATTGAAGTATTGCCCCGTGGAGCATACATTCTATAATTATATATTATAGTCCAAAGAAGTTCAACTTTTGGATGGGTTGAACAATAAGATTAAATGATCAAACTAAGATGGACAGACACCTAAAAAAATAAATGAGCAGATTACTAAATTAAATCAGATAAAAAATATTTTTACGAACTAATTTTATCACGTCTAAGCAAAAATAACTTCAGAGATTAGGAAATGAATTTCTTTGGGTTGACAATGAGATCAAGGCACAAATATTTCAATTAAGGATATAGCCATTTTATATTTAGCATTGTCCTTCCTTTAATTTGTAACCCTTTTTTTAAAACTAGTAAAATTGTAACAATATGTTGATCTTACATAAAAATGTGTAATGAAATATATTTCACCAATATCTGGACCCCTTATCACATTAATTCCTCCATTATTCCTAAAGTGATCGAGTGCTGGTATAAACAAATATGTATCTACATCAAATCAATATAATATATTATGATTAAGTGACTTATTGAAATGTGTATATATATATATCTTAAATTGATTATCGTTAAATAAAAAATTATATTTAAACATATGATTACATACATATATTGATTTAATATAAATATCTAATATGAATAACTTATTATCCTTTGAGCCGCACTGACAGATCTAAACGATAGGAAGCGAGTCCTTCAGAAGTCAATAATTTTGATTCAATAAGAAATTTATTCTACACGTCAACTGAAAAAACTCAAACTCATAAATTTTAAATTCTAACTTGTCTTTATTAACGACAATCAATTAAGTTAATCACATTATAAAAAAAACCTAATAAATCTCTTGTTAACTATCATGACTAGTGCCTCTTGTTATAAAAAAATATATAAAAAACGACAACTAGTTTTTAATTGGGAATATGGGAGGAAGGTACAAATAAAGAAATGAATTAGAAACATATTGGCCTACATGTGAAGTTAGTTTAGAGACAAAGTGAGAAAAAATGCATAAAACATTCACATGGCAAGACATAATATCTTCTTCCACATTCCACAGCTCATCTTCCACATTAATATTCCATTACTTTGCTTATATTTTTATATCATTTTTTTTAAAAAAAATGTTCCCAAACATATCGAACATAGAGTAGATATTCACGTTAAGTGATAAATTAATTATTCCTTCTTGCATATATAAATTATTCTAGTTGAAATTCGATTTATCTAACTCATAAGTCATAATTAAGGATTTTAATCTTATAATACTTAACTAAAGAAAAAAACTATGTATATTGGATCGGATTCAAACTATCTTTTCTTAAAATTAAATAAAATCTTTTTTATTGGTGTGAGTTAAGTGGACTCGCTCCTGTATATTTATAATCGAAGAATATTAGTATCCCGGGCCAGCTATCTATGATATGAATGGACAAACGGACATCGGAGGAACCACATTATAAGTTACGAGTTCAATTAAATCGAGCAATTCTGAAATTTTACGAATTTAAATTTGAAATTTATTGTTATATTATCTAATGAATTTTTAATACATATATAGGATCGGATCTGATCATCAAGGCTTTTATATTTGAGCGAATTCATAACTAATGTATTTATCTGTGTTAGCACTTGAGATCGTTGTTCTAAAATTCAGAATCATGATAACATGTGATGACATCTAATTTTTCATTGATCAAGCGGTGCTCAATAGCACGTGCATGACAGTTATGCTTGAAAAAAGAGTATGTAAAGGAATGTTCTTTCTCAATTCCTCTTAATCATAATTATACATGTTAAATAGGGTGACAATAATTTTTTCTTCCTCTCTTCTAATTTCTTTATCGATACTCTTTTCTTTTTAATCCGTTAGAAAAATTATATTTATATGTATATACATTTTTGTTTAGGTTATCAAAAGTCGATGACCCTTCTATCATTAATTAAGACGTATTGGTTAATATATAATCAGTCTCTTAAATTTATCAGAATTAAACTGTATGTTTCAATTGAATATCTCAATTCCTATTAAAGTGTTCAAATTAGATATTTCTAGTTCAAAATTTGAAAATCATTTTATGTGTATTCTCATTTATTTATTAATTAATTAAATTAACTACATAAAATATATTTTTTTATATGCATCTCCGCTGATATGGTGATTTGTTCCTTATATTTATACCAAAATTATTTACATTAGGAGTAGGACTAAATATCCTTAACTCCTTAACAAGTTCTTGTACAGAAAGAAAATAAAATACCTATCTTTATATGCTAAAAATCTGCTATAAAACAGGGTAAAAATACATTTCCACAATTATATTTCATTTAATCATATACACATTCACTTTCAATAGTCGTAAAAACAAACATTTTTTACTTGAAGTTGACACACATAACTAAAGGAGATATAACACACTTATATATATATTTAATTAACTTAAATACTTAATAGCTGAATAAAAACACGCGCAAATTTTTTTCTCAAAATTTGAAAATTGAAAGTGTCTAACTGAATTTTTTTATTCAAAATTAAGGTATTCCATTGAACATAACTGAGTTTGAATATTTAACTTAAATATCCTGAAAAAATTAACAAAAGAAATAAGTTTTCATTTCTTAAATTTTATATCTAATCAAAAGCTCGACAATAATTTATGTCAACTAGAAAAATAATGAAAAAGAAGTCTAAGAGGCTTTAGATGATGAGTGATGAGCACAAGGGTACATGTGGTGCAAGTCCTCTATACTATTAAACTATTTGCTACTTTCTAGTAATACAGTTAAGACTCCAAACTTTCTACCAGCTGTTTGATAGCTGTCCTAACAATCTCCCCATGTGATACCTTCTTAATACCCCCTCTTTAATTTGTCAATTTATCATATTGTAGACAAATTTTAATTTTCTTTGCTTCTTAATGAGACAAATATTCAAACTTATAGACATTGATAGCTCATAAGACAATGTCATGTGTATGTTCTCTTCTAAAAATTTTATCTTTTCTTCACTTCATCACTTTGTAAAAACACCCTTACATTTAGCTTTTGAGTTTCTCCGGATCAGATAGTCCTTCCTTCCTTCGTTCAGGCAAGTAACTGAACTTGATATATCTAATTCCATTTCGATCAACAACTTAGAGGTATGTCTGAATGACTTTTTCTTTATTTGTTGATATAAAGTCATCTTCTATTTTTGTAGTTTTCTTGAAATTCCATCGATTTTGACCCAAAAATGGCACACTTACCACCAAGAGCGCCTAACATGACACAAAATTGGCCTGATTTTTCGCTTCATCAAAAAATGGAAAACTTAGCTCCGTCGGCTCATAATTTATGGGCGGACGAATTCCTCGACATGTCGTCGAGGCGTGGGTCCCACCGGAGATCAATGAGCGACTCCATTGCTTTTTTGGACTCGCCCATGGTTGAAGAATGCCGGAGGCTATCCAGTACTACTCCGGGATCCGGTGGGACCACTAACGGTCACGAGGAATTCGAGAGATTCGAAGACGAACAACAGATCATGTCCATGTTTAACGACGACGTCCACGACATGTCGTGTTCCAACCCGTCATCGCCGTCCGATTACATCAACGTTAATGAAGATAAAAAGATGAACGACCCTGATCAGATGATGATGCAACTTAAGAGTGATCAAAATGAGGAAGTTGAAAGCTCATGCAAGACTAATGAGGAATTAGCCACAGCTAATCAAAATGCAAGTACTAATAATATTGAATATTCTTCTGAAAGAGTTGTTGATCCCAAGAGAATTAAAAGGTACTAATTATATACTTAGTGGAATCGTGATTATGACTAAATACGAAGTTTAAGAAATATGAGAAGACTGAATGATCGATAATTATGACAGGATATTGGCAAATAGACAATCGGCACAAAGGTCGAGGGTAAGGAAACTGCAATACGTATCAGAGCTCGAACGTAGTGTTAGCACTCTTCAAGTATGTGAAATTATTTATCAAATAATTTTATCTTAAATTTTTCATAATATTAATTTGTTGGAGAGATCTTTTAAATTCGAATAAAATATTAATCGTACCTCTCTTATTTTCTTGTTTGATTTATTGAAGGCTGAAGTTTCTGTACTGTCACCAAGAGTTGCATTTTTGGACCATCAACGTTTATTGCTAAATGTTGACAATAGTGCCCTCAGGCAAAAAATTGCAGCTCTAGCCCAAGATAAATTGTTTAAAGATGGTAAGTTTTTTCTTTTTTTAAACCTCATAATCATAATCTTTCATATTTGTGTCTATCAGCTGGTTATTTTTAGTTTGTCGGATTAGGGCGGACGTCAAAAATTTATAATTTTCAATCTCTATATATATAATATAATTTTGATGAAAGATGTTTAATTAATTGATCATCTGCAATATATGTGGTGCCATCATTGTCTTTGATATGCATCAATAATTAAACTACAAGTCCCGATTCTATATGCATGTTAAGAAATTAAACTACGAGTTATGATTCTATATCTATTAAGAAGGTCATTTTCCTCGTTTTAAAGAAAAAATCATAGTCAAATGAATCTGAGATCTCCCCTTACATTACAAAAAGGGTGGAATCCCTTAATTCTAGTATTCTACCAGCGGACCAAATGCAATTCTATGCCTTCTGAAGATGCACTCTTTACTATATACATATATATATGATTTTTTTTTAAGTTAACGAATGCACGTGGACCTCAATCTAAATTGATGTTCACTATTATATGCATGTATATATAGCTCATCAAGAAGCATTGAAAGTGGAAATACAGAGGTTGAGGCAAATTTATTACCAACAGAACATGAAGCAGCAAATGGACAACAACACTACACCACTTGCTGATTCAACTAATACTCCTCCAGAGATCAAAGTACAACTTAGTGTCAATTAGGTATTCCTTCGTTTTAATTTATTTATCCTGTTTCAATTTGACACATCGTTTAAGAAAAAAAAAACACTTAATCTTAAATTAGGTGTTTAATGTGCAGGAAAGCTAGACTATCTGATGGCATTTAGCAAATTCATGTGGGAAAATCTCCTTTATCTGACAAGATAAGATCACTGCATTGATCTCTCATATTTTCTGGGACCATAAAAATCTTATTTTACTATTTAGTCAATGTTTTTTTTAATGTTTAATTCATTTTAATTCCTTCAACCACATACAAGAAATATTGTATTATTGGAAGGGTATAGTGGAAATTTTTATTGGGATGTATGAAAGAAGGAAATTGTAATTGATTTTCACTAATTGTCAAGAGAGAATTGCAAAAAATGAAGTGTTGATTCCATGGAGAATATTTTTTTTTGTTTATTTTTCAATATATGTCAAATAATTACTCCCTTCGTTTCATTTTATGTGGTATTTTTCGGAGTTCGAGATTCAAATAAATCTATCTTTGACCGTACGTTTTTCATAGATCTTTTAAATATTTTGAATTATCAATTATTGCGGCTTATAGTACTTTTTACGTAGTTTACAAATATATAAATTTGATTGCAAAAAATTGAAGATTCCATACGCAATTTTCCAGTCAAACTTAAACGATTTGACTCTCGAAAAACAAAAATGTCACGGACAAAGGTAGTATAATGTTAACAAATTGGAGAAAATCTTAATAAAAAATTTGAACATTATTTAATAAATATGCAACAAGCATTGATAGGCGAAGCAACCTGAATATTGCAACCTAAATGACAAAAGTTTAGTAGTCGAAAACATCACTAGCTTATACGTACTCTTTAATCTGAGTAGAAAATTTTATTAAAAATTCGACGTCTCTCCTCCAAGAAAATACCCTAGAATGAGCTATTTTTTCTACCAAATAAACGAAAAATAGCAATAGAATTAAAGTGGGTTTAATTTCTTGTCGATACAAAAAGAGTAAATGTCCTTAAATATATGTTGCATGCAAAATAGTACTACGTAACTAGAAAAATAGCAATATAGAATTAAAATGGGTTTAATATTATTTAATTTCTTGCTTGACAGTATTTTCAATCTATATTATTAGTTATACATCCATCTAATATTATCCTTATTCTTATACATAGTAAAAAGTGGCATTAATAACAATAAGGGGTACTATTCTTATATCTTATACCAAATGATCTTTAAAAGAAAATAGTGAATATATATGTATCAAGTCTAAAATAATTGGTGCGAGCAATGAATATGATGCAATGAACGAGATCATTTCTCTCGAAATAGAAATCTCAGATTCAAGTTATGGCTATAAAAAAAATCTTGATAAGGAGTATTTTCTCGAAATGAATCTAATTGCATGGTGTGAATTCATATTAACGGACTCTAATACAAATATCGAATGCCAGATAAGAAAAAACCCAAAAAAATCTAAATAATTTGTAGGTATGCATGTAATACTCATTTCACAACTAACAGTCTGAGCTTGTGAGGTGAGTTATACACTGCAAAGAATTGGACACCACTTCTATTTGAAGTAGTCGATGAAATACGATCTCTAACAAAAAATTATTGTTGTATGTTGATTTTACACAAATTAAAGTATCAAAATTTTTACAGAAATCAAGCTTGAAAGAGTTCTGTTCAAACTTGTCTTGATTCATATTTATAACATCAACAATAACATCCTCAGTATAGTTCTGCAAATAGAGCAGGTTAGACAAGAGCTCATATAGCATTAATGCTTTGGAGTTTATAATAGTACAATGTTACAAGTTGTACATATTTTTTGACACTAGCTAGCTAGTTGTTTTTAACTAATGACTTACAGAAAAAAAAACTACCAATTGATGGACTTAATTTATACATATATTAAGGATGTCTCATTTGGTCCATTGTTTTTATAAGGAGTGAAGTAACTACGAGTTTAATTGGACTTTGAAGTATAAAGTAGAGATCAAATTAAATACGTTAAAAGAATCTCAATTTTATCCTTCAGGTAACTCAGATGGTTTGATTTGAAACCTCCATAACAAAAATTCAAGTTCAAAACCCTTTGTCTGCTATCACAAGGGTTAGTGTTCAGACCAGCTCAGATGGTTTGGTTTGAAATCTCCGTAATTGAAAGTCTCAAGTTTGAAATCCTTTATCTGTTATCATGGGGGTTGACCTTCTAGGTCCATAATTGACATCCATCACTTGAACAATGCAAAAGAATTGCTAGAATGTGTGCCTTTCAGAAATTTAGATTATGATACATATATAACACATTGCTTATTTTGTTCATATTTTTTCCCTTTATATTATAGTTCCTTTATATTGCTTTAACAATGACCAACATTTCTCAAGCACAAACAACCAATTCAGAATTGTCCTATAGCACAAGTTTAATTCTACAAACGTCTGAAGTTTTAGTTATATAAGATCTAAATTTCACGTAAAAATGATTGAACATCGTTTTAATATGACCTAAATATCATACCAAAATGGTTAAATTTTCAATTATATATAGCCTAAACCTAATGTAAAAATGTATTCAAATAAACTAAAATATGTATTTCGTCTAAATTCCAAATTTGTTTGTTTGAAATTGATCTAAATGGCTATAACTTAAATAAAGTCTTATAATTGGCTATTTATAAAAGTCCTTCTTTCTCCCTGCACCACCCCACCCCCCTAAACCCCCTCCCCCACTTTCTGCATCTTCTTCTCAAATCCTTCATCTCTCTTCTTCTTCATTTTCTCTCTATACATACATAATAAACGTATTGAGAGACCACCAGTAATGGGGGCGTACAGATCGGACGACGATTACGATTATTTGTTCAAGGTGGTGTTGATCGGCGATTCCGGCGTCGGAAAATCTAATCTTCTATCCAGATTTACCCGTAACGAGTTCAGTCTAGAGTCAAAGTCAACGATCGGTGTTGAATTCGCTACTCGTAGCATTCGCGTTGATGATAAGGTCGTCAAGGCTCAGATTTGGGATACTGCCGGTCAGGAACGGTATCTCCATTTTTTCATTACTCAATTCTAAATTTTTTATTGTATATTGGATAGATTAGCATTTGCGGTAGAAATTAGAATGATGTGTCAACATTTGAGATCTGAAATGCTGATACAAAATTGATTTGCAACAATTGACGTTATGTAGTATAGTTTTTGTGGCAAAGTCAGATCTGATACTTCCGTTAGGTTTACTTGAGAGTACAAAATGTACCAGTAGGACAATAACAATGGCATACTCAGTGTAATTGCATAACGTAGGGTCGGGTGAGGATAGTGTACACAGACATTACCCCTACCTTGTGAGGCAGAGAGGCTGTTTCCGAGTACAATTGTTTCCGAAAATGTTGAAATGTTCTCTGATTGCCATTGGTTGAAAGAAAATTTCTTTCAGGTTTGGCAAAATTTTTTTGTTAAAACGAATGCCACCTAAATATTTTGCAGAAATATGTCAATTTCCAATTTTTGTGTGTTGATTACACTGAACTGTAAAAACTCTAAGATTGTTAGAGTAGGAAGTGCGGAACTGCTAGGAATTTGCTGTCTGAATTATTTTTTGGAGATCATAGTCATTCTCATAGGAAAAGCCACTGCCTTTTGTTGTTCTTGCACCAATTCGTAATCGGAGGGCAAGAGAATTGGACAGACTGCCCTCAGAAATCAAACACCGTTTTTCTCCATATTTCTTGTCCTGAACAAGTTAGCCCCTCCAATTGTCACTGAGAGCACTTCACAAGTGAACTGTAGACCCAGGCTAGAAAGGAGTTCAAGCTCTGTTTGGCGCTCCTTCTCAAATTTCCCTTTTACTGTATTCTACTGCCCCCTCCAATGATACCCATCGAAGAGGGTTTTCAGTTAGCTGATCTAGAAATGGGTGACGCTGGAAAGCTAAAAAGAATAACAATAGGCTTAAGATTATTACTTGTAAAAAACAACTATAGTCTGAAGCTGGTCGTATCTAAAGTGTCGTACATTGGCATCTGCTTTGGTGGCTAAGCGTTGCAAGTGTCTTTCCCATATGAGTTCTAAGCTAAGAGAAATTTTGACTTTGCTAAACTCTGAGCATCATATGAACTTGAACATTTTTATTTTTTTGATAACTGAGAAATCTGTCTGTAACCCGCCCTTTGGACCAATCACAACCTTCTAAACTCGGTGGATAATGGGTCCGCCCCTCTACCCTTCTCCACTTAAATACTAGGCTTCGCTTTGCGTGGTGTGGGGCTTGAACCTGCGACCTAAGCCACAAATCCTCCACCTTTTGCCACTCGAGCTAGGCCTTGGGGGCCATATGAACTTGAACATTCATGCCTGCTTTACGAAATAATCATATAGTTTGATGGCTTTCATGTTGTTATCCTCAAACAAAAAATCCAGGGGATCAACTAGGATGATCAAGGCAACAATAGTGAACTTTTGAGTTTTAAATTACTGCCACCCTACTCATTTTCAAAAATAAAATAGAATTACTGCCACCCTACTCCCAAGGGATCTAGTCTTCATAATTAAGTTAGTGTTCACATTTTTTTACCATGGATCTAGGATGCAATGTTCTTTCCTAATTTTCATTCATTACGCTTACATTGATTTTTGAAACGATTTCCCCTGTATTTATTTTTGTTTGTTTTGAAGTCTGAAATCAGATGTGATCATGTTCTTGTTATGAATAAGTTTGTTGTACACACTACTAGGAGACTCTTCTCATTCCTTATCTTCTCCCCGATCTATTGTTGTATTATGTTTCCAGTTTTAACTGTCCCATGTTTCTAATTTCTATAAACTTTAACAGTCTTAAGGTCCTATAAATATTTTTTGTTCATCTTCTTTTTCCTGGTACAATTTTCCTGTCACTATGTATCTTATTTTCCAGTATGGAAATGTTTAGATTTGATGCTTTGTATCATATTAATTTTCTCAATTGTTCTCTTTGCTTAAGATATCGTGCAATCACAAGTGCCTACTATCGAGGAGCTGTTGGAGCATTGCTTGTCTATGATGTCACCCGTCATGTAACTTTTGAGAATGTAGAGAGATGGTTAAAAGAGCTCCGAGATCACACCGACTCTAGCATCGTCATAATGCTGGTGGGTAACAAGGCAGATTTGCGTCATCTGCGTGCTGTTTCGACTGAGGATGCCCAGGCATTTGCAGAGAAGGAAAGTACATTTTTCATGGAAACATCTGCTTTGGAGTCCATGAACGTTGAAAGTGCCTTCACAGAAGTGCTCACTCAAATACACCGCGTTGTTAGCAGGAAAGCTCTTGAAGTAGGAGATGACCCGGCAGCACTTCCCAAGGGGCAGACGATTAATGTAGGAGGTAAGGATGATGTTTCTGAAGTAAAGAAAGCTGGGTGCTGTTCTGCTTAGAACAAAGAGTAATCTAAACCGCGGAAGAGATTCTTTTTGTTTTGAGCTGAATTTCACATGACATTTGTACTTCAACCTCTAACCACATGAATTGCTTAGCCCAAATAGCTTTATTCACTGGACAACTAGACATTGTTGAATTGAGTCCAACCCCAAGATTGAATATCCAAATTAGCTTTATTCATAGCATTCTTTATCCTTGTTTCTGTATTTTGCTTCCATTGGTCAATGATTTATTGTATTAGCTGGCTGCTTATGGACCTCCAAAATAGGGTATATTTGTTTCGAAAAGATTCTGAATCGCGCTACATGTATGAAACTATGAACACATTTTATCCTTCCTTGTAATTGATTAATTGTGAATTGAGGAATATTTTCAATCTCTTATGTTCCGTTTGTGTTAATTTTTACGCATGATTTCAGAGTTTAGAATACAAAGGTATTGACTGTTTGGCTTATTACTGCCTTTCTTTTCAAACAATATAGATGACATAAACAGGTTACAAGGCCAGGAAGTATACACAGAATTCAATTAAATGTGTTATAGATGTCCATTATAAACAGATTACATGGCCAAAAACTAGAATGAAGAATCAGTTAAAATAGTGAATTGTGATTGCAATGTGAATCATTACAGAATCATGTGTTTGTGGGCAAAACTGAAGCTCTACAAAAAGGACATGATTTTTTCCTCTGCAACCATTTGTTGATGCATTCAGCATGAAATTCATGACCACATTGAAGTGTGCCAATGTTATCTTCATCTTTATATTCAAGCAAGCAGATAGCACATGCTTCTTGTTCTTCATCATCATCATCACCATCTTCGTTGTTGTCTACGTCCATAACACAAGTAACATAACATGTACTTCTTTCGAAATACTCAGACATGTCTTGATCCACAAACTCATTAATATCTTCTTCCTCTTCAATATCATCGCTATAGGTGTCATCAAGAATGGATTGTGGCACTTGAATATTGTAACGAATGTAGTTAGTATTCACTTGCATTCGAGCTGTCCTAGTCCTTCTTCCACTTGTTTGCTGATTGCCTTGATCAAGCAGATGTATATCATATTCCATTCCTATTTGTAACTCATTCACAATTTCCTCTTCCTCTTCCTCGTCTTCTTCCATAATTTCTTCATCCGACAAATCCTCTGCATCTTCGATTTCATCAACAATATCGCCAAGATTTGAATGTTCTAACATAATATGAGACATGAAACTGTAATCAACTGGAGGCATGAGGTGTTGTAGTCGATTCAAGAGAGCAGCATCAGGTGGCAATGTACCACTACAAGAACAAGGAACTTGATCATGTTGAGACATGTTTCTTCCCTGTATTTTGTGTTAGATTACCAGAAATTAAAAAAAAAAAGAGAGTTTAGAATGGGATCTACTTGTTAATGTAATGTAAACGTATATATAGGAAAAAAATATTTGTAGGAATTTGATTGGGAAAAATAGTTTCCTAAAATGTTTATTTCCTTTTCTTTTCTTGCTTTCCCCCCAAGTTTCTATAAAAAAATTATCACACAAATTATTGAATAATTTCAACGAGATTAGGAGAACAACCAAACACAAATTATTAATGTAACCGCTCAAGCTATGTTGTTCTACAAATGATTGAGTTTAGTTATTTATGATTTGGACATCATGCAAAAATATTACTTATTTAGACATCATGCAAAACTAGTTGAAGTTTAGTCATTTATAACATGAATTTTATACGAAAATGTCTGTCACAATATGCATGAAAATAATAGCACTAGGCACGAAAAACGTTGCCCCTGCAGCGATGTATAAGGAAAATAAAACTTCGACTTATAAATTCGCCGCCCTTTTGGTTTTAAATTTTTTTGATGTACCTTTTTGGAATTTTTGATAATTTTTTTGGCCCTTTTGACTCCGGACTCTGAAATACATCCCCATTACGCAATAGATCATATCATGAATCGTGTCATCCATCCCCCTCAATTCATAAATAGCTAACTACAATTATGAGGATAGTCATACAAGGGAAAAGAAGCAAAAACCACAAAAGGACCTTCAGAATCGTTACATTAAGAAACTTGTTTTCATAAAAAAAAATCAAAAATCAAAACATTTTGATAAGAGAAATATCTTCATATCTAACACATCCTTAGGATATTCATCTGCACTGAAAATATTGTATATATATCATATATTTAGAGAACCAATGTAAACCATATAGATAAGAGAAATTACCGATAAAGCCAAAATAATGCCTTTAACTATATATGAAATGTAAAAATTGCAAATTTGAGTTAAATGTCTAAAAAGGATAACGTCAACAAAAACATATTGTAAACAAATACATAGGTTCAAATGACACAAATACTCAAGCAAAAAGGTGATTTAAGCTTTTGTATTTTTTCTGAAGTCAATGCAAGTCTGACAATCGCAGTCTGAGAAACAACATACTTCACATCCAAAGCACACACAAGAAGTGCAACCTCCACATGTTGGGGAACGCAAACATCCCTTACACGCACTTCGACTTGCTCGCTCTTCAGCAACATCACATGAAAATCTAAAACACAAGTAAAACAACAACAAAAACATGTTCACCAACTATTGAATGATCGTTCATACTTATTATTTAAGAAATTAAGCATGAAAAGAAAACATACTTGTCAAAAGGAATATCTGAGCACTTAAAATTAGCATTGGCCAATGCATCATGGTAGCTTCTACATTCCTTCTTAGAGCGTCGATAAAATCTACGTCTTTTATCGCACTCAGTACATTTGATAAATTCATCACGATGAACAAATTTATGTGGCCTCTTGGCATGCTTTGGAGACATGTTGTAAAATTTAAGTAGTGCAGTCTTTATCAATGGAACTTTGTAACCATCAATAAAGACCCAAATATTATTTTTCCATCTGAAAGTCTCTTTTCCAGCATGTTTCTCAAATGCAAATGGAGTAAGGTTATCTAATCACAAAAAAAAAATCAACTTTTATTAGTATCATAATTTGTATCAAATAAGATAATAAGAAAGGATATTAAATTACTAAAATTGATAAGAGCATAGTAATAATCAAGTGATTACACCACAATTCAAGTTTCAAGAAGCTATATAACAAGAGGTGAATGTGGCTTTGTTTATTGGCAAATAGACATGTTGTAGGTTGCTTTTGAAAGAGTGATGAATACATCATTTTGTCATTACCATTATTGTATGATAAATCTATGACTATTTATATATTAAAAAAAAAAATTGAGCATCTCAGAAATTGCCTAGTATTTTTGTCTCTACTGGGATTTATTGATCACTAAGTCACATCCTTCCTTGAATGTTACATTGAGAATATATATATATATAATTCATGAGGAGTACTTAATTAGCAAATCTCAACCTCTTCAAAGCCAATCAACTCACTATCAAAGCTCACTATTTTTTACCAATTAAATTATCTATAGAGAAAGTCTACACAAGCTTATAAGTTTACTTAAATTGTTCATCATCTAAATAAATTATAATGTACTCTAGCAAACATATAGATGAAATATTAATAAGGATACCAATAGTCAAATTTAAAAAGCACATAACAACATTTCATGAAAAGCCAATGATAAAATCAACAACATGGCATTTAACACAAACACATTGTACAAAGGCACAAAGAAGGAATATATTGAATTGACGATTATATATATATATATATATATATATATGGTAAAAACCTTCAGGGCAGCCAGGGTAACATTCGCAAGCAATTTTGAGTTCACCAGAATAGAAAATCCTAAGTCTAGCACCAGCATCGCCATGTCTACGACTGGTGCATCCACACACAACCTCCACGTAATCATCTCCTCTCTGCAACACACTTATATCCCTTAACTCTTCTTCACTAAACATATCGCCTCACCGCTTCCGTTACTATTTACTCAGTCAAAAACCAAAAAGCGTTTTATATAAAGATTAATTTTTTAATAAAATCCTATAAGAGAACAAGAAAAGGTCGAAAAAGGAGTATTAATTGTGTGATGCCGATATACAAAATTGATTATAAGGGGAATTCATTGGGAGAGAGAGAAGAGAGGAGAAAACTGAGAGGAAGATAGACAAATGAGGTATAATTTTAATAGAGAAATATCGCCTATGGGGGCGGGGGAGGGGGGGGGTATTACACAAAGCATGTAGGTAAGGGGGAATTTTTTTTGTTTCAATCTAGTACATGAATGGATTCATTGTTATATATATTTACATATCTAGAAATGGGAAATAAGTCTGATACATTCTTTAATTTTTGCGATTCAGAGATGATATATCTCTAGTTAATAAAGTGACTAACATATACCTTTTTATTACACGGATGACCTAAATATACCTTTTTCAGCGAATAGAAGTGAAAAAATTGATTTTGATTTTATTTTTCATTTGTTTTATTAAACTAAAATTCATACAGAGTATTATTTGATCCTTTTAGCAAAGTTCAGAGGTATATTTAATCATTCTCACCTATGAACTTTTTCTGCCTTCATTAATTTAGTGACTAATTTACATTTATTATTCTTTATGATCACATTTATTTGTTTCTTTATCTTCTTGTAAAAGCTACCATGATACCCCAGTTTTTTTTCTAGATACAATGAATAAATTGTTGAGAACAAAAAAATCTATCTCAAAAATAAGTTAAAATATATTCTATAGGTCAAGTTCCTGAACATCCAAAAAAAACGTACGTTGACCGCTTCGTTAGCTTTTCAAATTAAATCTGGCAAATCTACAAATCAAAATAATTTGAAAGGAAGAGCATTTCAATAAAGATCTTCTAAGAAATGAAAAAAGAAAAAATATTTAGGATAATATCATACAGTGATTACAAGAGTCCGGAGCCTAAAGGGCAAAAAAAATTGTCAAAAATTCCAAAAGGGCATATCACTTTTTTTTTTAACCAAAAGGGCAAAATCGCTGCTGACGCAGCGATTTTCCTCTGACAAAATGACAAAATCGCTGCCCAAGCAGCGATTTCGTCTAAAAATTTTATTTTATTTTTTTAATTAAAAATCGCTGCTGTGGCAGCGATTTTGTAAAAAAAAATTTTTTTTTTTTATTAAAAATCGCTGCGATTTTGTAATATTTTTAATCAAAAATCGCTACTTTTTTCTTTAAAAAAACTAAAACGGCAAATAAAAAAAAAATTAACCAAAAGAGCTTCTGACAAAACAAAAATAAAAATCGTTGTTT
>JAJOOS010023266.1:0-16516 GCA_029582725.1 Solanum chiquidenum
GGGGCTGGAACTGATGGAACCTTGTTGCGTTCTTGAACTAGGGTTCTTGACCTCTTTTCTCCTCTTAGCGTTCTAATTCTTCTAAGTTTGATTAATGATTTGACTTAGGTAAGTTCTAGTTATGTTCCTAGATTTAAACTGATTAAAATCTCATGATTTAGAGTCTAAACGACGTATCTTAGGGGTTAAACGAAATAGGAAAAGACCAAAAAACCCCTGAATTAACTGTTGTCGGACCAATCGACGGATTGGACATACGGTCCGTCGATCGAGTCTGCCCGACAGGGTTCACTAAAACGAGCATAACGTTTTACTCGGAGGTCGTAATTAAGCAAACTCGGCGGCGTTGGAAAGAAAATTCAATTATCTATCATATCATAGTTCATGGGACACACAATTAATTTTTTGCTAAGAGTTATGACCATCTGAAGTTGACTCATCAACAATTTTCAGCTAATTGGCTGTTGACTCTCATCTACGGTCAGACCTACGGACTGTGGATCGACTGACGGTCCGTACTGGTCGACCGTCGTTTGCGTCAGAGGCTGGGTATAGGGGGTCTTGATCCACGGACACAGACCACGGACCGTGGTATGATCTACGGACCGTAGGTCTGTCCGTGGGTCGAGACTTGGTCGATTTTTCTGAGCTGGTTTTAGGATGGGTTTCAGTGGTGAACGACGGACCACCAGCACGGGCCGTGGTCTAACCTACGGTCTGTGGATGGTGACCGTAAGTTGCACCTGCAACTTCTTAAAATCTGCATTTTTGGTCTGTTTCAGTTACAGGGATCGACCCATGCTAGGTGATTCTTCCACCCCTGGGATACCACCCATCAATAAACAGATTCATTTAATATCTTTCATTAACATTTGAGATGATTCTTTTGGTGGTCATAGCATTTTGAGTTGTGGGACTATGTAGTCAACAAGTGACGTGTAATAATCATAAAATGTAAGAACAACAACGTAGAGAGTAGTTACACAATTAATGAAATGCATAAGAGCTGAAATAATATATGGACCTTATTTATTTAAAAGGAGAACTCATGTAGGGTATTCAATGTATATGTACAGATTTGACAATGAACATGTATTGGAACGTGCAGACATGTAAAAAAGTGAGAACAATGTCATAAGTCGTGTTGGAGCTGGTAGGCTGCCTCTATGTGTCGAGGACGAGTCTAGATTTCATGTCAATTAGTAGGAAATCGAAAAGCCTTACATATCTTGTTGTACCACCTTGTAGTTACCTTGAAGTACCTTCCTTTCTTTTCAAATACTTATCTACAATAGAGTAGGTGATAAATTAGTATTAGTAGTTACTAAACATGCTTAGGCAGTCCAATCTCACTCAACAATAATGCTCGGGCAGCAAACCCATAATTACCAAACTAAGGGTGTTCTTTCAACCCCGCCTTCTTTTATTGCATTTGTACACTACACAACTATATTTCAATATCAACAATTTACACCCTTTCCAGACATCATCCAAGTTGTCCCCAATATGTTTACACATCAACCTGTCCCAAAACAGTCCTAACAATCCAACATACAATAGAGGATGTGAAACCATAGTTTTCCATCATCATCCCACGAGTTCTTATCAACAGTATACTTAAAATATCATACTTAGACTCGTGTTTAAGGACGACAAAGATAAGGCAGTCACTTTACCTTAATTCTTATAACTCATTTTCTTTTAAGTTTAACTCTTCAATAACTTGAGCTTCCCTTGCAAGGGCTTGGGTTTATCCAAGAGACCTAGGAAACTTGTGGCTGCTGCTACGCTTTGAAAGAGAGAGGAGAAGCTTAGAGAGAAATCTAATTTGTTTTATCTATTCTTAAAAGTGAGGAAATGGCCAGCAACTTGGGGATTATAAAGGTCTTATTTTTCCCCACCTCTTAAGTTTTAATATCAGCCACTAATTTATCAAAGTGGTCCAAGTAGGTGATGCATCTGCTTGGAATTATATATACACAAAATGGGCTCTTTATGTACTCATCTTGGGCTGCAATCTTTCCCCTTTCTAATATTAAGCCATGGGCCAGAATTATACCCTTAATTTGGGCCTTAATCTTTATTTGGCTCAAGTAGTTGGACTTGGACAGATTGGTGTGAGGCCTCATCTCTATTCCCTTTTCCTTTTTATTTAATTTGGGACTCAAGTGAGCCCACTAATGCATGAACTAATCTTCCCCATCTACCTAGCCCATTTGAGCTAAGCAAGTAGGTGAGACCTGCTAGCTTTATAAAGTCCAACAAGCACCTCAATTCTTTTATTCGTTTTCCGAGCGTAATCTCCTTAGTTTAACTCAAAACTTATATACACTTGATCACCTTAAATTTTAGACTTACATATAGCCCTTCGATCCAGAATTTAAATACTTCTAAAATTTAACGTTCACTCGATCGTGCAATATTGCAATGTACGGGAGTTACCCTTATAGCTTCTTTACTGTCACCATTCATCTGGGAAATCAAGTTCATTACTTATACCACCAAGCTAAATCAAGTTCCATATGTGTAGAACTTGTACACGTAAAATACGGGGTGTTACATCCCCCCCCCTAGGAACATTCGTCCTCGAATGCTAGCATAATCAGATAGCTTAAATAAGTTCAAACCTTAGTTTAAATCAACTGTTAACCACATAATATATACCCTTTCATGCGTACCTACTAATGCCCTCATTCTGCACCTTGGACTTCCCCTTTAGGTTCAAATAAATAAGGCTACTTGGTTTTCATCGCTTCCTCAGCTTCCCACGTTACTTCTTCTACTTGTTGGTTTCTCCAAAGCACCTTTACTAAAGCCATTTCTTTATTCCTTAGATTTTTAACATGACGATCCAGAATAGAATTATGTACTTTTTCATAGGTGAGATCCCCTGGAACTTGTACATCTTCAATAGGAGTGATATAGGATGGGTCACCTACCACTTTCGAAGCATTGAGACATGACACACCGAATGAACTACTGAAAGCTCCCGAGGAAGCTCTAACTCATATGCAACATGGCCAACTCTTTGAATAATCTTATATGGCCCTATGTAGCGTGGACTCAACTTTCCCTTTTTACCAAAACTCATTACCCCTTTCATTGGCGATACTTTAAAGAACACCCAATCTCCTATAGAAAAATCTAATCCTCTTCTTCTAACATCTGCATATGATTTGTGTCGGCTTTGAGCTGTTGCTAGCCGTTGTTGTATAACCTTAACTTTTTCCATAGCTTGAAGAACAAGGTCTAGTCCAAATAAAGCAGTTTCGCCTACTTCAAACCAACCAATTGGTGATATGAACTTCCTTCCATATAAAGATTCATAAGGTGCCATTTTGATACTAGAATGATAACTATTATTGTAGGCAAACTCAATAAGTGGCAAATGATCATCTCAGCTACCTTTGAAGTCTAAGACACAAGCTCGAAGCATATCCTCAAGTGTTTTGATTGTGCGTTCTGCTTGACCATCCGTTTGAGGGTGGAAGGCTGTACTTAAATTCACTTGTGTTCCCAAACTCTTTTGGAATGATTTCCAAAACTTTGCAGTGAATTGAGCTCCTCGATCAAATATAATAGAGATTGGAACCCCGTGCAGCCGAACTATCTCTTTAATATATATCTTTGCATACTCTTCAGATGTATAATCAGTCTTAATTGGCAAGAAATGTGCTGACTTGGTGAGTCTATCAACTATTACCCATATGGAGTCAAACTTACGAAATGAGCGAGGCAAACTGGTGACAAAATCCATGTTGATCAAGTCCCACTTCCAAGTTGGAAGCTCCATACACTGCATATATAACCTCCCAGCTTTTGGTGCTCTACTTTGACTCGCTGGCAGTTTGGACATTGAGCCACAAATTCTGCAATGTTCTTCTCCATGTCCCCCTACCAATACACTCCTTTCAAGTCATGGTACATTTTAGTTGATCCCAGATGGATGGAATATCTTGAATGATGTGCTTCTGTCATTATCCTCCTTCTTAGCCCATTAACATTAGGTACACACAATCTGTTTTGACAACAAAGTACTCCATCTTGTGTAAGCTCAAATCCCTTTGTCGTACCTTGATTTACCTTCTCCTTGAGTCGTTGTAGAGTACGATCTTTGAACTGGTTCTCTTTCACCTCAACTACTAATGAAGATTCTGCCGCATTATGCACTACAATTCCTTCTTTTGGGGTTTCAAGAAGACGAACTCCCAAACTAGCTAGTTGACGTAGATCCTTCGCCATCCCTTCTTTTTCCACGGTCTGCTCATTAATACTTGATATTGTCTTGCGACTGAGAGCATCGGCTACTACGTTGGCTTTCCCTGGATGGTATAGTATATCAACGTCATAAACTTTTATTAACTCTAACCATCTTCGCTGCCTCAAATTCAGATCCTTCTGCTTGAAGATGTATTGCAAACTTTTATGGTCTGTATATATGTCAACGTGAACCCCATATAAATAGTGACGCCATATCTTTAAAGCAAATACAACCGTTGCTAGTTCAAGATCATGTGTTGGGTAGTTTCTCTCATGTGGCCGCAGTTGTCTTGAGGCATAAGCTATTACTTTACCATGCTGCGTGAGTACACATCCTAAACCAACCCCTGAAGTATCACAATATATTGTATACCCCTTTGTGCCTTCCAGGAGTACTAATACAGGTGCAGAAGTTAGACTACTTTTCAACTCTTGTAAGCTTCTTTCATATGCATCATTCCACTGAAACTTAACTGCCTTGTGTGTTAGCGTAGTTAAAGGTGCTGAAATAGAAGAAAATCCTTCAACGGACCTTCTATAATAACCTGCCAACCCTAGGAAGCTACGAACCTCTATGGGTGTTGTTGGTCTTGGCCAATCTATCACGGCCTCTATCTTCTGTGAATCAACCCTTATTCCTTCATCAGATACAATATGACCCAAGAACGCCACTAATTTTAACCAAAATTCATTATTGGAGAACTTGGCATACAACCGCCGATCACGAAGAACTTGTAATACCTATCGTAAGTGATTTGCATGGTCCTCTTCTGATCTTGAATACACCAAGATATCATCTATAAATACTATCACAAATACATCCAAGAATGGCTTGAACACCCTATTCATCAAATCCATAAAAATTGTCGGTGCATTTGTTAGCCCAAATGACATAACGAGAAATTTGAAATGCCCATACCGTGTTTGAAAAGCTGTCTTGGGTATATCCTTCTCCTTCACCCTCACTTGGTGATAACCTGTTCTCAAGTCAATTTTTGAAAAGCACTTGTTACCTTGTAACTGATCAAACAAATCATCAATTCTGGGGAGGGGGTATTTATTCTTAATTGTCACTCTATTCAATTGTCGGTAGTCGATACACATTCTCAATGTGCCATCCTTCTTACGTACACATAATACTAGTGCACTCCATGGGACACACTAGGCCTTATAAACCCCTTTTCTAACAAGTCCATTAATTGTTCTATTAATTCACGTAATTCTGTCGGGGCCATTCTATACAGAGGAATAGAGATAGGTTGAGTGCCTGAAATTAAATCGATTCCAAACTCTACTTCTCGTTCTGGGGGTAAACCTGGAAGCTCTTCAGGAAACACATCAATAAATTCATTTACTACCGGAACAAATTGAAGAGTCGGTGGTTCTGCCTCCACATCTCTCACTCTAACTAGATGACATATATACCCTTTTGACATCATCTTCCTCTCCTTCAAATAAGAAATAAACTTACCCCTTGGCACTGCAACAATTCCTTCCCATTCAAGGACTTCCTCGTTTGGAAAGTGAAAGTGCACTCTCTTAGTTCGGCAATCCACCGTGGCATAACAAGAAGCCAACCAATCCATACCCATTATAACATCAAATTCAACCGTTTCTAGTTCAATTAGGTCAGCCAATGTATCACGATCACAAACAGTTACTATGCAGTTATGATAGACCCTTCTTGCTATAATAGAGTCACCGGTTGGTGTAGACACTTCGAATGGTTTATTCAATAATTTTGGTGTTCTTTTAAGCTTCCCAACAACTAGTGGAGTGATATACGATAGTGTGGAACCAGGATCAATTAACGCATATACATTATGTGAAAAGATGAACAATGTACCTGTTACCACGTCAGGTGAAGCCTCCAAGTTCTGTCGACTCCCTAAAGAATATGTGCGATTTTGGACTCCGCTAGAACTAGCTGCTCCTCTAACACTTCTACCATGACCTGTAGGAACCTATTGACCTCTACCTAAGGGAGGCACCGATGATGATGATGCAGCAGCTGATCTAGTAGGTTGTGCTATATCACCCATGCGCTTTTTAGGGCAATCTCTCATTAGGTGCCCTTGCATACCACACCAATAATAGGTATTTGTTCCAATATGACATATACCTAAATGAATCCTCCCACATTGTTTACAAGGATGTCTAGGAGGCATTGATTGGCTTGTACTGCCCCTGCTTTGGATAACCCGATGTCCGTGAACCTTGGCTCTTACTCTTTTTCCTAAACTGAATGCTTCTCGCCCATTAAAATTGGGGTGGAGCGCTAGCTGTAGAGTAGGAAAATGACGGCCTAGCTGGTCTATTAGAAAACCGAGGCTTAAACTCACCTTGGGGTGGTGTAAACTGCCCAATAGACCTAGCCCTCTTGGATTGACCCCTTTCTGTCTCTTGTGCCCTTCTTCTCTGCTTTTGATCCTCCAATTTCTGTGCAAAAGCTTGCATCCTTGCTATATCCATATCTTAATTTAAAGAAGGAATAGTACAATCTATAACCAGATACGAATCCAATCTATCCACATATCGATGAATTTTATCCTCCATAGTAGCAACTACATTGGGAGCATACTTGGACAACAAATTAAATTGGAGATTGTACTCTCTCACGCTCATACCCCCTTGGTGAAGATTTAAGAACTGATCTGCGCGGGCCTCTCGAATATCCAATGGCAAATAATGATCAAGAAACTCCTTTCTAAATTCTTTCCAAGTAGTTGGAGGTGCATTTGTACTCTTAGATTGCTTCCAAGTTTCATACCATAATATAGCCACACCTTTTAATCTATAAGTTGCTATATCAACAACTTCTTTACCACTCACGTGCATAACATCCAAAGTTCGTTGGATTTGATGAATAAAGTATTGCGGATCTTCATTAGAATCTGACCCGGTGAATGATGGAGGGTCCAAATTAAGGAAATCATGTATCCGCGTGCTAGCTACCCTATCTGCACCACCAATACCCGTAACTGGACCTTCTTACCTTTGACCTTGGCCAGCAACTATATGAGTCAATAATTGAACCGCATTCCTCAAATTTTGCTCGGTAGCATTAATAGTGGGTTCTTGAGGTGCAGCTTCCCTCCTTAGATCTTATGGAGATTGAGGGGTCGGGGAAGTCTGTGATAGAGACTCATCTTGAGCCTCACTTTGAATAGCTTGATTAGGTGGTGGTTGGCTGGTCCCTTCTTGGGTAGACACATCTACTCGTTTACCTGTACTTTTACTCCTCGTAACCGGCATCTTTGCTATAATAAAGCAATTCAGAAGTTTGATACGATTCTCCTACAACATTGGTTCTATCGCACTATCTAAGAAATGAAAGAAAAGAAACAATTCCTACATGTCTCATAGCTTCCTGTTTATAAATGTGGTGCACAACACATCCATAAGCAAGACTCTACACAGAAACGGCTTTGTAAACTCCCTAGGATGACCTACTCTGAGACCACTTTTGTCACACCCAAAATCCCATCAAGGCGAACCGGCACCTGTTGCCGAGAAGTCTCGGGAGGACCAACCTGTAATCATGCTCTATCTATGAACTTTTAAAGGTGCTGACATAGTGGATAACATGTTTTCATGAAAATAGACAGTATTAACAAGCCAAAACAAAGTGCACATGACTTGGCCGTTGGGACCATGATGTCTAAGACACGAGACACAACCACACTTCACTATACATAGTCTACAAAGCCTCTAAATGATAAAACATTATGGGGTTAAGGTCGGGACAGGCCCCGCCTTACACTCAGATACTATACAATATCAAAATACATGCAATAGACTCAGAAAACCCCAAAATAACCTGGAGCTCACCAATAGCCGTTGGATGTCTTGTTCTCCTACTAGGGAAATCTACTAGCTCCTGCACCTGCAGCATGAATTGCACGTCCCCCGAGAGAGACGTCAGTACGGGAGAATGTACTGAGTATGTAAGGCATAAAGTATTGTATGTGAGATAAGAACTCAAATGAAATCATATACCAAGGTAAGGATACAAGACCACCCTTTTCTCACATTATGGAATGAGGTACCTTACATTCTATTGTTTACTTTATCATTCTTTACTTTACACTCTGTGCACATCATATAATACAAATGACCAGCTGATCAGTGGTAGACATATAAATCGGGATCGACCCATGCTAGGCTTTCCTTTAAGCCCTGGGATACCACCCGTAATATTGGGATCAACCCATGCTAGGTGATTCTTCCACCCCTGGGATACCACCCATCAATAAGCAGATTCATTTAATAACTTTTCATTAACATTTGAGATGATTCTTTTGGTGGTCATAGCATTTTGAGTTGTGGGACTATGTAGTCAACGAGTGACGTGTAATAATCATATAATGCAAGAACAATAACGTAGAGAGTAGTTACACAATTAATGAAATGCATAGGAGCTGAAATAATATATGGACCTTATTTATTTAAAAGGAGAACTCATGCAGAGTATCAATGTATATGTACAGATTTGACAATGAACATGTATTGGAACGTGCAGACATGTTAAAGACTGAGAACAAGGTCATAAGTCGTGTTGGAGCTGGTAGCCTGCCTTTATGTGTCGAGGACGAGTCTAGATTTCATGTCAATTAGTAGGAAATCGAAAAGACTTACATATCTTGTTGTACCACCTTGTAGTTACCTTGAAGTACCTTCTTTTCTTTTCAAATACTTATCTACAATAGAGTAGGTGATAAACTAGTATTAGTAGTTACTAAACATGCTTAGGCAGTCCAATCTCACTCAACAATAATGCTCGGGCAGCAAACCCGTAATTACCAAACTAAGGGTGTTCTTTCAACCCCGCCTTCTTTTATTGCATTTGTACACTACACACCTACATTACAATATCAACAATTTACACCCTTTCCAGACATCAACCAAGTTGTCCCCAATATGTTTACACATCAACCTGTCCCAAAACAGTCCTAACAATCCAACATACAATAGAGGACGTGAAACCATAGTTTCCCATCATCATCCCACGAGTTCTTATCAACAGTATACTTAAAATATCATACTTAGACTCGTGTTTAAGGAAGACAAAGATAGGGCAGTCACTTTATCTTAATTCTTATAACTCGTTTTCTTTTAACTTTAACTCTTCAATAACTTAAGCTTTCCTTGCCAGGGCTTGGGTTTATCCAAGAACCCTAGGAAACTTGTGGTTGATGCTACGCTTTGAAAGAGAGAGGAGAAGCTTAGAGAGAAATCTGATTTTTTTTCTCTATTCTTAAAAGTGAGGAAATGGCCAGCAACTTATGGATTATAAAGGTCTTATCTTTCCCCACCTCTTAAGTTTTAATATCAACCACTAATTTGTCAAAGTGATCCAAGTAGGTGATGCATCTGCTTGAAATTATATATACACAAAATGGGCATTTTATGTACACATCTTGGGCTGCAATCTTTCTCTGTTCTAATATTAAGCCATGGGCCAGAATTATACCCTTAATTTGGTCCTTAATCTTTATTGGGCTCAAGTAGTTGGACTTGGACAGATTGGTGTGAGGCCTCATCTCCATTTCCTTTTCCTTTTTATTTAATTTGGGCCTTAAGTGAGCCCACTAATGCATGAACTAATCTTCCCCATCTATCTAGCCCATTTGAGCTAAGCAAGTATGTGACACCTGCTAGCTTTATAATGTCCAACAAGCACGTCAATTCTTTTATTCGTTTTCCGAGCGTAATCTCCTTAGTTTAACTCAGAACTTATATACACTTGATCACCTTAACTTTTAGACTTACATATAGCCCTTCGATCCAGAATTTAAATACTTCTACAATTTAACGTTCACTAGATCGTGCAATATTGCAATGTACGGGAGTTACTCTTATAGCTTCTTTACTGTCACCATTCATCTAGGAAATCAAGTTCATTACTTATACCACCAAGCTAAATCAAGTTCCATATGTGTAGAACTTGTACACGTAAAATACGGGGTGTTACATCCTCGCTGTTGGTTGTCGCCAGTTGCAACTATTGTCGAAGTTGATGTTGTTGTTTGCCTGAGCGCATTAGTTCTTCCACCTGGCGAGAGGAGAGGAGAAGAGAGACGGAGCAGAGGAGAAGGATAAGGAGAAAGGAGAAACCACTGACTGGTGGTTCTCGCTAGGACGAGAGAGGGGACGGAGAGAGAAAGCCGTCGGCCGGATGCTGCTCGCTGGAGCCGACTGTTGCTCTCGCCGGAGCTGTTGTCCGTCGCCAGAAAAGAAAGATGCGAAGGGAAAAGGGAGAAAAATGAGGGGCAGCGGGTTAGATAGAGAGAAGAAGAGGGAATGAAAAATGGTCTAGGGTTAGGAGTTTTTTAGTTTAAAATAGGAAAGAGAATGGTCATTCTATATGAGCCATTGGATCGGATTAGATGAACGACTAGGATTTGATCTAGGATTATACTTAAGGGATGGACGGACGAGATTAAAAGAAGGGTTTGAAATCTTGAAAATTGGCATAAGAATAGGCCAAAATTGAAATCAATAATGGCTATATTTGAAACAAATTAAACTAGGACATGCTAGAATTGAAATGAGAAAGGGCTAGTATTGAAAGGAATTAGAACAAAATAGACTAAAATTTAAATGATTTGGAGGAAACTTCAGAAAAAATGCTATTCAATTAATAAAATACTACACATATTAAAGTATTTTCATATAATTAAACACATCTAAGATTTTAAAATATTTAAGTAAAGTAATTATTTCAAGTTTAACTATCAATAAAAATAATTTGATAATGATTACAATAAATTTTAAAATCGTGCATACTAAAATATATAATTTTAAGACAAAATTGATTAATTTTGAACTCGAAATATGTTTTAAAAAATATGTATTTAATCGAATAGCATCCCCAAAAGATTTAAAGGTCGGTCTAAATTGGGTGTCAACAACTGTCCCTTGGTTGCTTGAGAATGAAGGATGAATTGTCGGGCAACCAACATTCACTTAGTAGCCGATGTTGTCTGACCGACGAGAAATGTCAGTGGGATCAATTGAAACGATATAAGGTTGAAAAAGGGTACGACCAAGATATTGGTATTAAGCCGTCTACATATCTCTGGTTATATGAGAATCAGGTCGTGTGTAGTTCTAGATTCGGGAGCAAACGAAACTCCTAAAAATTGAAAGAGCAGCACGGTATTCGGACGGGAATGATATTGGCTTGAATGGATAGGATTAGAGTAGCGAGAAAAGCATGACAGAGAGATTTTTGATTTAAGGGTAAAGGATCATATGCGAAGCGGTAGCCAAGGATTAAATGAAAAATGATAATACAAGTAGCAAAGAGGTGATAGGGCCTTTGTTGCGATAGATGTAAGTATGATAATTGTAGCCGAGAGGTGAAACATGTCTTATCTATAAAATGTTAGTCTCTGCAAATTTGTAGCTTGTAATATGATTAGAGAAAATATTTCAAACAAACGGAAAAAGTAAACATGATGGAATTTCCCATATCGACCATGATGTTTGCCTTAAGACTATGAAAATAATGTCTTAGGCTATGATGTCTAGGGCTATGATACGCAAAAAAAAATATCCTCAGGTCATGAAAATGTTGTCTGCGGGCAATGAAAAATGATGTCTTTAGACTATGACACCTTTGGATCATGATAAACAAATATTAACTCCTTAGGCCATGATATGATGTCCGCAGGCCATGAAAAATGCTTCTAGACCATGACGCCTTCGTAACATAAGTAATGAGTAAAGAGAGCGTATCTATTTTGATGTAATTCAAGCAACTTGTGGCTTGATTCAGTAGTGACTCTGTACAGATGTATTCGCGCAGACGCAGTTCTCGAGCACAATGTGATCTTGGGCTCATGCAGTCTTCGGGCACAATGCAATTCGGGCACATGCAATTTGGGCACAATGCAATCTTTGGGCACGTGCAATCATCGGGCATAATGCAATTCGGGCACATGCAATCTTCGAGCACAAATGCAATCTCAGGCACATGCAATAATGCAACTCTCGGGCACAATGTAATCTTCGAGCACATGCAAATCTTCGGGCACAATGCAATCTCGGGAACATGCAATCTTCAGGCACAAATGTAATCTCAGGCACAATGTTATCCTCGGGCACATACAATTCTCGGGCACAATGCAATTTTGGGCACAATGTAATCTCGAGCACATGCAATATCGGGCACAAATGCAGTATCGGGCACAATGCAATAACGGGCATATGCAATATCGAGCATAATGTAATCTCGAGTACAATACAATTCTCGAGCACAATGTAATCTCAGGCACAATGCAATATCGGGCATAATGCAATATCGGGTACATGCAATCTTGGGCACAATGCAATTTTTGGGCACAATGCAATCTCGGGCACAATGTAGTATCGAGTACATGAGATCTTCGGGCACATGCGTAATAGTTGATTGAGGACATAAGTATCTCGGACCTTCGTCTTATTGGAAGTGTTGATTTGTTGGTGAATCTTAAGCTCGGAGTGTTGTAGCTTGACCCTCCGTCCTATAGTAAGGAAAGGTTGCCGTTGAATGGCGTTTGTCGGGCTCAATATGTAGTAGCTTGATGCTTCATCCTATCGGAAGGATAGTGTGTTATTTTACTGGTGACTTGGGTTCAATAGTTTGGTCCTTTGCCTTGTTGGAAGGATATTGAGCCATTTGTTGGCGATTCTTAAGCTCGGAGTATTGTAGCTTGACCTTCCATCCTATAATAAAGACAGAAGGTCGCTGACTGGCGATTATTCTGGATTGACGTAAAGTGGCTTGCTCCCTCCATTTGATTGGAAGGATGTGGTGCCATTTCTCGGTGATTTGCTTAAGCAGTCAGGCGATGTTGAAGTCGCCTTTTTGTATAGGTACCTGTCTTTTCTGCTTTCAAAGAAAATTTGTGACTTTATAAATGGGGGTGGTTGATTTGTTCCGACCGTTGTGATCATTTGGCTTGCTATCCAGACCTTTCCGGGCATTTACTTTGAAGAAACAAAATGTAAAACAGAGGAGGAGAGTTTTTTTTTGAAAACTTTTTGAAAATATTAATTTGTAAAAAGTAAAGTTGAATCTTTGACCATGGCATAGTTTGAAACATTACAACATCCGATTGAGCAATGTTCTTTGAAAATTCAAAATTTCAGCCCCAGTAGCACTTCTGTCATTCTGATCTTCGTTGTAGATTATAGCTTGATTGTTGTGAATTTTTTAGATCCTCTCAAAAATTCTGCCCCAGTCTTATTTTGCACGGAAATATTCGTTGAAGGAATTTTTGAGACCCCCTCAAAAATTCTTCCCTAGTTACTATTTTGTAGGAATTTGTGAGTTCCTCTCAAAAATTCTGCCCCAATGTCATCACTTGCAAGAAAATTTCCTTCTGATGGAATTTTGAGACCCTCTTAAAAAATTTGTCCCAGTTACACAGTCAATGGAAAAAATGAAATTTTTATTATGATAAGACCGAACTCCATAGGAGCGCCTACGTATCCCCCCTTAAACTGGAATCAGGTCTGACGTAGTTCCAAATACAGAGTAAAAAAACATGAAACAAACTTAGATGTAATATCTCTTCACAGCATCTGAGTTGATAGGTTTGGGCCAAACTTCTCCATCCATTTCTGCAAGTATGAGGAATTCACCTGTCAATACCCGAGAGACTATGTATGGACCTTGCCACTTTGGTGAGAATTTTGCCTTTGCTTCATCTTGATTTGGGAAAATCCGCTACAAAACTAGTTGCCCTAGTGAGAAATGTCTGGGTCTAACCTTCTTGTTGAAAGCTCTGGCCATTCTATTTTGATAGAGTAGACCATGACACAGTATTAATCCTCCTTCCATTTATCAATGCAAGATTTTCCGCCTGAACTTGTATCCATTTAGTATCATTCAACTCCGCTTCCTGAATAATCCTTAGAGATGGTATCTCCACTTCAGCAGGTATCAGAGCTTCATTACCATATACCAGAAAATAAGGCGTAGCCCCAATAGAAGTTCTAATGGTAGTACGATATCCTAGCAATGCAAAGGGTAGCTTTTCATGCCAGTGTCTGTGATTATCGATCATCTTGCGCAATATCCTCTTGATGTTCTTGTTTGCAGCCTCAACAACTCCATTTATCTGTGATGTGTATGCTGTAGAATTTTGATGACCGATCTTGAACCTCTCACACAGTGATCTCATCAAATCGCTATTTAGGTTGGTTTCGATATCAGTGATGATTGACTCAGGAATCCCGAACCTACATATAATATTACTTTTGACAAATTCATCCACAACCTTCTTTGTTACCGATTTGTGAGAGGTGGCTTCGACCCATTTGGTGAAGTAGTCAATTGCAACAAGAATGAATCTGTGTCCATTGGATGTTGCTGGCTCGATTGGACCAATGACGTCCATGCCCCTACATGGAGTTCGTTGAGAGGAACTCAGATCATATCTGCATGAGTCTGACATTTCTGAACATAGCGAATACAATTTGTCTCCATAGTTAGCCAAAAATATCCCGACCTCAAAAAAAAAATTGCCAAAGTAAAATCATTCATGTGAAGACCACATGTTCCTGCATGTATCTCTTCAATCAATCTGCTAGCTTCTCCAGCTTCGACGCACCTTAGAAACCCCAAGTCGGGAGTCCTCCTATAAAGGATTTATCCACCTAGAAAGAATTGATTCGCTAACCTCTGAATTGTACGCTTTTGTACACTTGTTGCATCTTCCGTATATTCACCGCTTTTCAAATATTCTCGTATGTCATTGTACCAAGGCTTTCCATCAGGCTCTTCCTCAACATGAAAAAAGTATGATGGTTGCTCATATATGTGGATGTAAATATGATCAATGTAATTATGATCAGGATGTTGAATCGTTGAAGACAGAGTGGCTAAGGCATATGCGAATTCATTCTGGATCCTTGGTACATGTTTGAATTTTTCCTTGATGAACCTTTTGCACAACTTATGCACACACTCCAAGTATGGTAACAACTTCTGATTCTTGGTAGCCCATTCGCCTCGGACCTGATGAATCAATAGGTCTGAATCTCCTATTATCAGCATTTCCTGGACATCCAAATCGATAGCACGTCGGAGCCCTAATATGCAAGCTTCATATTCAGTCATATTATTTGAACAAAGGAACCTGAGTTTTACCGATACCGGATAGTGTTGCCCAGTTGGTGAAATCAAAACAGCTCTGATGCCACATCTGCTCAAATTCTTAGCTCCATCAAAGAAAATCCTCCAACCATCAGATTCTTCAGAAATGTCTTCCCCCATGAAAGCTATTTCTTCATCCGGGAAGTAAGTCGTCAGTGGTCTATAATCATCATCTACGGAGTTTTCCGCCATATGATCCGCTAATGCCTGGGCCTTCACTACTTTTTGTGTAACGTATACTATGTCAAATTCACTCAATAGTATCTGCCATTGAGCCAATTTACCTATAGGCATGGGCTTTTGAAAGATATACTTCAGAGGATCCATCCTTGAAATCAGATAAGTAGTGTGTGAGGAGAGGTAGTGTCGCAACTTCTGGGTGACCCAAGTTAGAGCACAACATGTACGATCCAACAGAGAATATCGAGCTTCATATGATGTAAATTTCTTGTTGATGTAATATATCGCCTGCTCTTTCTTTCCTGTCACATCATGTTGCCCCAAAATGCAGCTGAAAGTATTATCCAACACCGATATGTATAACAATAATGGCCTACATGATTTCGGTGGGACCAAGACAAGAGGATTGGACAGATAATATTTGATCTTGTCAAAGGCGTGTTGACATTCGTTTGTCCATTTCACCGCAACATCCTTTTTCAACAACTTGAAAATAGGCTCGCAAATAACAGTAGACTGGTGTCACGGACTTAGAGTACTTGCTAAGACTCCGTGCGGTACTTGACAACTTACTCACTATTCTTTCAAGATCTCGTAAGCTCAAGTAAGCCTTTTTGGTTAAGATCGCTAAGGAAATGAAAAGGAAAGACTTAGAAAGATCAAAAGAGAGCTTATGAAGAAGGCTTTGTATATTGCTTTGGAAGATTGCTTGCAACTTGTTTGGTGCCTTTGCAAATGGTTGGCACCTCTATTTATACTACTTCCTAAGGACTAAAGTGGAATTAGTATTTACATGATAAGTCCCTAAATATTTACACTTTGGTCCCTTATCTAGAGAATTCTACTTGGTCTAGAATTCTCCAAGACCTTCTTGAAATATCTCACGGGTTCTAGAATTCTCCGCAAGCCTCTCCTTAACTCTAGAAC
>JAJOOS010023267.1:0-14265 GCA_029582725.1 Solanum chiquidenum
TTTAGTATCGCAACAGCAAATCCGACCGAAGTTGGAGTATTTTTCAGACCCTTATCCCTATTTTTTTTTATTAATTTCATAGTGATCAAGAGATTTTAATCCTCCGTGGCTATAATTATTTATAATTTTATTACATTTTTACCGAGTAATCTTTATTTTTACACCAAAGAGATTTGAAATAAAATATTTTCTCATGTAAAAACACACCCATCAGTAAACCATACTATGATCAATTGACATACAAATTATTTTTTGTTCTTGGTTAATATCCTTTTACTACCCTGTTGTAATTTCAACGACAGAATTAATTGTTGTAATTAATCGTGTATAAAATTCAGAATTATTTTATTCCTCACATTTAAATTAATTCTGTTTTAGATATATGCAATACCACAATTGTTTGGTACTACAATTAGGAGTGCTAATGGGTCGGTTTTAAGTTGATTTTTTTTATTAAAATCAAAATCAAAAATAAAATAAAATTAATTTAATCAAAAAATTTAACTATTAAAATCAAATCAAATCAAATATAACACATAATCATTGATTTGGTTATTACCAATTTTGTTTAGTTTTTAAAATATCTAATGATATTTCTCTTTCGGTCCCCCCCCCCACCCCCCACCCACACACACACTGACTATGAGGAATATCTTCTTTTTTTTTGCTTTTCAAACTTATTATCCATTATTACCCTTTTATTATAGGAGTTATAGTTCTCTTGGATTATGGAGAAATCTTTTAAATCTTTTGAGTTTTAATTAAATGAATAGGATACAATTTTATTTAGATAAATCTTATACTAGTTATTTCTTTGACTAAATACATTTAAATTCATAAATTTCTTTTAAGAAATAGATTGAAGTGTATAAAGTTTATTAGTCGATTGTAAACAATTTTTTTATGAAAAGCAATTCAAATATTTAAAATTAATTATAACTATATAATCATATTATATTATAAGTGGGAAGAACTTAAGTCAAAAGTTGAATTACCATTTTACCCTTTATATAATTATTTGTTCTACATTAATAATATTGCAGTAAAAATACTCATAATTATGAAAAGAATCAAATTATTAAAGATTTTGAGCCAAAAATTAAAAAAAATCCATCAATTTCCAACTTAATGGTTTGACCTTTGATCTTCATCTACATTAATAATATTGCATAAAAATAGTCATAATTATGATTTAAGTCAATAGACTCTTCCTTTTCTTGAGGCACAATACTTCTTCAATTGCTTCTTCATCTCTTGTTTGTGAGCAAACTGATGAAGATCAAAGGTCAAAAATTAAGTTGAAAATTGATGGGTCTTTTTAATTTTTGGCTAAAATATCTTTAATAATTTAATTATTTTCATCTTCCCTTACCTAAGGTCTCTTATTTAAGTCACCCAAAGAGCAATTGAATTTGCAAATCCCATTGAATCTTTTTACTCGAATATGGTGGCGAAACCTTACAAGGCTTCACTGGTTGGTCCACAAGATCTTCCAATAGATTACTACGGCTTCATGGCCGTCATCTTCGGCGTCTTTGCCTCTTTGGTGCCATGTTATCAAATACAAGATTTGCTCGTGGCTTGTTATTATATTCAGTGTGCAATCCATTGCTAACATAAGGAATATGAAAAATGATCTTAAGCAGATCTCAATGGCTATGATATTTGGTATCACGGGTCTCATGACAAACTACTTCGGTGTTAGTCCCCGGGCAAGCAAGACAACTTGATGGAATTGTTTTAGGCACAAAACTCATTTATAAAAACATGTGGATGTCGTCACGAAATATTTGCATTCTTTTGATGATTCTTAGCTAAATGAAGTAGAATAGGTTTTTGTTTTTATAGTTTGAGCTCTTTTTACTAGGCTATTTTGTCCCAAGTTCTAATGGCTCTAATCTTAGCAAACACTGTCAAAATTATTACTGTGGTGATATAACATTTTGTTAGTGAATCCAGGTTTCTATATCTTTACTAATGTCTTGTAATGTTGGAAGCAGCTAATGATTGGCTCCTCTTCAATATTCTACCTTCATTTCTACATTTCTCTGTTAGATTTCATGCAGAGGTTAAAGAATGAAGAAGATCAAAAAGTTGTTGAAATGGCTGATCATTAGAATTGTTTGATAATAATTATATGCGACAAACGTGCAACGCACGTTCTCGAAAACTAGTATTCTAAAATTTGTGTATACAATTTATCAATTTGGTTTGATTTTTTTTAATAAAATCAAATAAAATATTATCAATTTTTTAAATCCAAAACCAAACCCAAATAACTATCGGATTGATTTGATTTTTCATTATCGGTCCTCTTTTAATCAAACCATAAACACCTCAAAGTACAATGACCTATACATTATGAAAATTTAACACTAGCAACACTTGGATAACACAACTAAAAGATAATTATATCCTTGATTACCTCTTTCCTTATAATTGCTATTTACTTTATAGATAAATGGTGAAATAGCAAACACAACCCTATCCAAACTTAAAACCAAATACACGTCTTTAGTTATGATCCAAATATTTGTCAAAGAAGTATACAATAACATATCCAGTATAATCCAGTCTTGAGAGGGTAGAGTAGAGCAAACCTTACATTTACATCAGAGGAGGTAGACACCAAAGAAGTATATGCACTTCATATACATTTAGACAATACATGGATTATAATCCCAGCATAACTTTATCGACGAATCAAAGGATCACCATTCATGGGACAACATAGGAATAGGTGTCAAAAATCGAAACATGCAAGAGGAATAGAAGTGTGATTAGTTGATACTAAAACTACAGTTCTTGGACAATTTTGGTTTACAAAATAAAAAGCAGTTAAACAGAGGAAAAATCACATCCCAAAAAGGGGAAAACTTGGAAGTAAATCCCACAGGCAATTATTAGGAATATTAACTAGACAATTCTAGTTTTATAGTCACCCTTCAGGACAAAGTATAATCCCAAAAAAGTATTTCCTGCCCCTAAAACTCTTGTATATCTTTCAGCAAGTCTTCTACCTGAACCACCATCTCTGAATAGTTGAAATAGGAGTATTCAAGAACGGGACATAACGTTGAACAACTGGATTTACAAGCCCTCCGATCTTAGCCCACACACTCTGATGGTAACCAGCAGTAGCAGGAGCATGATACATAAGCTTCAATATCTGCAGAGAGTTTGCATACTAGTCATTATAACAAAATATCTTGACAAATGGGAATAGTTGGATATTGAAGCTGCCTAAGGTAACATGCATCGGACCAAGGAAAAGGACCAGATTTAAGAAACTATAACTGCTCTTATTTCCTCAACTGAAAATTCTGAATCATGATGCTGTCAAAGTATGCGGGGTGGCAAATGGGGTGCGGTCGTTGGAATAAATAGGTGCATACCTAACCCTGATCAACTACATACATCCAACTATGTGCTGAACCAATTTTCAATTCCAACAACAAATGTTCCCATTAAACAACATGGAAACAGAAACAGAAGAAAGAAACAACATGCTCTCACAATTTTAATTGTTTGTTTCAATCAAAGAAATAAATCATATATAAAAGGCAAAGATGCCGATGATAAAAGAATGAAAATGAAAGTAAAAGACAAACCTGCCAATACATGAATGTTTGTATAATATTACGCTGCCACCTGAAATTTCATGAACATGAACAGTTAGATGCATATAAAAACTAAAATAAGAACGTCAAGCAAGATAACAAGCACCAGTAAGGGCCAGGAATAAGTTGACACTTACGATAATAGAGAGACAACCAGAAGAAATCCCAGTCCGATTTCAGCCTGTGAAGACAGTATGTTGAGAGTAGTTACGTTTGACTCGACCCATACACAAGCCTCTTCCAAGTACTTCCTGTAGGTGGTCAACAAGTACAGATATGAAATAACTCTGAAACACCCAACCTACCATCAATAAGAAATGAGCAGGGAAGGGATATCAAATAATAACATTCACCAGATGGCATTTACATATAATCATAAATGTACAAAGCTTTCGATGTTTTGACAGGAAGGGAAAAGGTCATATACAGCTAGAAGGTTCACATAGATGATAACTTCAAGAAGAGATGATATACAAAAAAAAAATTGTGCAATCACAATTGCAGGTCAGCTACAATTTAGTTTTATTCATAATACATCAGACACATTTCATTAATCCAAATAAGCAGTAAGAATGAGCTGTTACAGAAACCTATATCACAGATTCGTTTGGAACATAAAGATTCCTGTAGTACAGTTATTTGATTATTTAATAGGATTGTTGTACTGCTTTTCTCCTAATCAGGAATGTGTTGATTTCAAATGATTATTTCATCTGACTATCAATTTCAAGAAAAACAGCTTTTTAATTTCTTTGGTAACACAACAAAACAGCTTTATACCTGTACAAAGAAGATCTGCTGAAGTTACGTCGAAGAAATTTACCAACATGGTCAAGTGATCGGCATAAAACAGGAATCAAAGAAACTGCATATCATTGGTCATGAACAAATTATTAAATGAAGTTACATAGCTGCTATACACTAAGAAGAATATAGAATCAAAAGAAACAACACGAACTGGAGCATAGCTTACATTTGAGGTACAGATGCGAAGTGACAAAAGTGAGACAGTAAATGAAGGAGATGAAATCCTTCGTCACGATAACTGACTGCAACCAAACTTGCACTGCTTGTAAATTCCAAGCCCTCGGTTTCTATAAAAGGTTACCAGATCAGAAATAGCATCATTAGCCCAAAGGTCATAAAACTGATCCCACGTATGTAGTTCAGCTAAATAACTTTTTTTTTAAAACTTACCCCATATACCGAGTATAATGAATATAGTGAAGAACATGCAGTTCCCAAGAAGGACAGTCGATATGCTCTGTTTGACAGATTTGCAGGTGTAAGCGGAAATATTGAGAGAACTGCAACAACAAAAACCTGCAGGACGATACCAGAAAGCAATTTCAGAACTACTTCATTAAAATAAGCAATTTAAGAACTCTCTAACTATTTTTGTAGTAATACCAATGCAACAGTATCAAATCCAATCATCAATATCTTGTTCACTGTGTCCCAAACTTCAGTTCAAAGGCACAGAGAATATACCAGGAAACAAGAAGAAATGATGATGCAAAATTAGCCTTAGAGAAGCAAAATGGTGATGGGAGCTTCAATAAACCTTGACTCACAAGTTTCCGAGAGGTCTTCGCATAGAATTTCTATGACATGTGTCCAACTTATGCAACAGACCACAACAGACACTTTTTTTGGAGGGGGTGGGGGTGGAGTGCAGAAAGAATTAATGCACCATGACATCTAGAATAACCAACGAATGAGGCTAAAGTAAGCAAATCTGACACAGACATGTACATGAGTCTAGTTTTTTTTCATAGATCTAGACATCTAGTCACTAGAATAACTTAAACCATTAGTTTATTCTTGATATCACGGCGACCTCAAGAAACAAAAGGCTATGATGCAAGTTCTCTAATTGATACTAAAATCAACTCTTCCTCACAATCTTTCTGCTTCTCTTTTTCAATTTTATGACCCTGCCCACAGATTTCAAATAACAAATAAATTGAAAACAAGGCCTGTAGAAGAGCCTTGGGAAGAAATAATTCTATACTGAAATTTCCATAGACACACCCATACTCATAAAGAAGGCATCCACAAGTACAAAAAAGCTGGCATTTCAAATAACAAATAAATTGAAAACAAGGCTGTAGAAGAGCCTTGGGAAGAAATAATTCTATACTGAAATTTTCCATAGACACACCCATACTCATAAAGAAGGCATCCACAAGTACAAAAAAAGTTGGCATATGTAGGTACACGAGATATATTAGTTTAAAGGCATGAAGATTCTATCCTTGTTGTATATACTCCACCTTTCCCTTACTGCTAATAATAATAAGTTGACCATTTGATCTTCTACGGTATATCAAAACCTTCAATATTCTAACTCAAACATGATTTTCTACAATATCATTGTGTTTAAGTTACAAAAAAAATGTCCACATGTTTCCCATCTATACGTGTGAATATACAGTACCCAAGCATTCACTGAAAATTGTATAGTTTTTCGGTCCCATCGAAGTGATGTCGGATTTGAAGTTGGGGTTGTTGACGTTCCCGAAGTTCTACCAGCTTGACCTACACAAGAAAAATTATATAAATTGCATTTAAATGAACCAAAGATTTATATCTGAAGTGAATAATTTCTCCAGAAAGAAGGGCACTTTCCATTTAGTCGAAATTCAAAAAAAAAAAAATCATACCAGAGTTACGCTGTCTTGGCTGGTTATTAGAAGGTGTGGACGATGATGATGATGATGGTTGTGCAGCTGATGGTCTTGCTGGTTGGGACGAACTGCTGGTAGTCATTGGCTCAACCACTAGGCCAGGGTCCTGAAAATAATGGATATAGAATCAAACAAATCAAAGCAATCCCCCAAGATCCACGTAAAAATGTAAAGATGTGTCCCGCTGCGGATATCTGAAATGGTATTTTAAGTACAGCAAATCTCAAGGATCTGTGAAAATTGCAGAAGTGGTACTTCAAGAACTTGAACTGACTCCCCACTCTTATGATTATTGTGTATTAAAAATCTCATTTTGGTATCAGTCTACATTGCTAGGAGCCTAGGAGTATTCACACACTATTATATGACATGATTAGGAGCCTCCCTTCTGACTTTCATCTGTTCCCCCAAGAAAAGGGAGGATGAGGTAATTAATCAGGTGAAATAAGGTATACATCCAACAATAATCTCAATCAATAGACAACTAAATATCTAAGCCGTTAAATTATCCTAAAGAAAAGACAGTACTATACCTCAGGATAAGTGACAAAAATGTTGAAGGCAAAGATGAATAACACAAGTGGGAAAAAGAGAAAAAGAAAGTAGAAGCTGGAGAGGAGGGGAAAAGCTGAAATTCTCCTCTTAAACAATCCATTCCACAAAGAAAAGAGGTGCAATTTTTGGAAAATTTTACAGATATTTTCAGTGCAGAGAGTAAAAGTCCCTGAAATTTGTATACAATCAACTCAGAGTTACAAGCTAATACCATTAAACTCATCCATAGTACACTTTTTAACAATTAATCAATGAACCCCTCAACTTGGAATGAACTATAAGCCACTGAATACATAAACAATTTACCCAAAACCCAATATTTTCCAAAATCCCTTTGGTTAAATTGAATTAAGAAAAATTTAGAACTAAGAGCCTTGTAACAGTAAGGCTTCAAAATATAAAAACTGGAGTCCCAAGTCCCAACAAAGTATAAACAACAGTAATCGAGATAAACACATTAATTAAAAAAGGCATACGTAGTAGTAAAGAAAGTTGGCAATAAACCCCATCTGAAGTCGAATAATTTCGAATATAGCAATCAACAATTATCAAGTTGGACCGAAATCCCAAATAGTTAAGGTAGGAAAATACTGACTATGTATCGTTGATAAAACTTGCGCTTGAAATGGTCGACGACATCAGAACGGGAAGCCATGTGAGGAGGAATGAGTATATTGGACCAATAATCTGCCCATCTTGGATCATTCTCGTAGTCATACGCTGCTGCTGCTGTGTTCTTCAATTTCTGTTGATCTTCTTCTCCTCCTCCCATTTCTTCCTCTTGCTCTGCTACAACCCAACCTATCCACTGTAGATATCTCGATACGAGTTAAAAACGACGACGCTAAGGGTTTTCACGATGACAAGGAATATTGGGGTTTTGACTTTTCACTAAAGATATCGTCACAACACAAATACCTAATGGATTGTTTGATAGAGTGTATAAAAATAATATTAAATATAATATATTAAATATTTGTATTATTTTTTATATATTGTTTGGTTTGATATATTAGAAATAACAAATATTATATAATTTTTATTAAAAATATTTATTTATAAAAATATCATTCACTCTTTTTTGCTTTTTACACTTTCATTGCAATAAGCTTTTTTTAATAAAACATCACATTAGAATTCTTTGCTAAAACATCATTAACTCTTCTTCTTTTTTCCAAAAATAAATTAAATTGTTGTTAGTATTGCTTCAAATATTTTTGAGAAAAGGTGACAAAGAATTTTTTTTTTAATCAAACTTATCGTCCATCTACATGTTTCTTAGGACTAGAACCATATTTTGAGTTCTAACATGTGATACTAATTTATTGTTATTTGGCATTGAAAGGAGCAGATCATTCGACCAATGACAAAGTCCCATATGATACCTATAAAGTACGAATTCAAATCACAAAATCAAGTAAATTAGTTGTTTCAAGTTACGTTTTCGGTATCCATTTTTGATTAACTCGTCCCTAGAAGTAATAGTATGTGTATTTGTTCTATTGTATTTTGCCCCTTCATAACCCCCTTTTGTTAATTGTGTTTAGACTTTGACGTACACTATGGAGCAGCTATATTTTTAAAATTTTCAAAAATATTTTATCAAAAAAAAAAAAAACTCTTTGTATCAAAAATCTAAACATTTGCAGTAATCTATCTATTTTTACCTGCAATTTGTGCATATATTGTTGGCACAATTTTATATTTGATGAAGGAGCTTGGCTTACCTTTTGAGAATAATATCAGTTTACGGTAGAAAAGTATTGGGAAATGTTTTGAAAAAGCTTTGAGGATAGTTTTGTCATTAGTTAATTTAAAGCATTAGTTGCACATAGTATGAAAAAGTTTATCAAACAAGGTATTATTAATACACAAAGTTAATGCATGCATTATTTTTATTAATACACTCTATCAAACGACCCCTATATACTATAGTGCTTTCATTATATATGTTAGAACCTGTTTGACATTGCAGCTAAAAACTGCTTATTTTTAGAATGACTATTTTAAAATGATTTTTAAAAAAAACTACTTTTGAAAATTAAAATAATAATTTGTGTTTGGCTAATTCATTTGAAAAGTGTTTTTGATAAGCAAATTGTGTTTGACTATTTTTTTTAAAAAGTGCTTTTGAGAGTCAAATTACAAAAAATGGCAAGTATTAATGTACTTTTAATATTAAGATTACTAGTATACGTACCCGCGCGTTGCGCGGACATTTAAAATATAATAATTTTATAATTAAAAACAACTAATAATAATTATTATTCACTTAGTGATATATTTAAATAATACGCCCTCCGTTCCATATTAGTTGATCATCTTACTAAAAATAGTTGTTCCATATTAGTTGTCCATTTACTAAATCAAAAAAGAATTAATTAATTTTTTTGTATACTACATTTGCAAATAATTCTATTTGAAAGTGTTTACATGGATGAATTAATAAACTTATCTTCTTTTTATGATTTCTTACTATGCGTGTTAAAAAAGAAAATGATTAACTAATATGGGATGGGGGAGTAATAATAGAAATCATTAGCTTATTTATTTAAGCTTATAAATTAATGTTATTAGTGTGCAATTTAATTTTATAATATTTAAATATAGTTTCTATAGTTATATCAGCTACGCTTTTAATTTTATAATATATTGTGTTGGAATTTTTCTAAGAATAATATTAATTTATGATTCTTTTATCTTGATTAAACATCAAATACTTCAAATGTTTTTACGTGTTTGTTCTTCATTCTTCTTATATCGTTTAAATTTTTTTCTATGTTAACAATTAACTAATTCTAACTTTTCACATGAAATATTTACTATGATAAGATTAATTGACATGTAGATATATTTAACATATGTTTTATTTGAAATATTCTTTGCTATTTATAATAGAAAAAATGATTTAAAGGTAAAACTAATCTTCAAAATATTCTTTGCTATTTATAATAGAAAAAATGATTTAAAGGTAAAACTAATCTTAATTAATACAAACACTATATAAAATCGGTTTTCTCAATGTGTTTATTAGATATTTTAAATTTTAATTTGAACTATATTAAAATAGATATGAATTTTCTAAGGAAGATAATGGAACTTCATAATAGACTAAAATAACGGAGAAATAAAATAGTAATTATACATTACATCATATGATGCCATAGCCGTATATAAAATTATTAATTCAAAATTAAACTAAACAAAATCCCTCACTCAAATCACACAAAAAAGTCATTCATTATTAATTTTCACATTGTATATAAGTATTACTTCATCAACTAATGTTTTAAAATGGGTTATTTATTTTATTAACTAATCTCCTTTATATTTTTTCTTATGGAAAATTTGATAAAGAAAACGTATAACGTACTCTCTAATTAACTGTAATTACATATGTCTTTTTTTTAAAAAAAAAATACAATTTTGTAATATTTATTTTTAAAAGAATTTTTAGTTGGTTACTCTTTTTTATTTCTTTTTGGTTAATTTAATATACATTTATAAAAGAATTTTAAATTATTTTTTGAATTTTAAAATTGTTAAATTTTTGTTAGTATTTTATTATGTTAAAAGAAATACAATTCGTGATATAATTGGTTTAATTTACTAATTTTTACTTAATCAGGTTTTAGAGGAGTGGAAATGTAATGGGCAGTTTTAAAATTGCCTATTTATATTCTCCTTTTTATTTAAATATATAATTTAATTATTATTTTTTAATTTTTAATTTTAAAAAAGATCGTTCAGATATTTAATTTTTAATTTTATCTTTTATATAAATATTAAAATCTACAATTTGTGTCATATAATTTGTTTTATTTATTAACTTTTAATTAATCTGGTGTTAGAGTTTGTGTTTGAGTAGGAATGTAATGGGAAGTTTTTAAATTGCCTACTTATATTCCCATTTTTATTTAATAAAGAATTTACTTTTTTTGAATTTTAAATTTTAAAACAGATCATTCAAAAATTTAATATTTAATTTTTATCTTTAAAAAAATTACGAATTTTAAATAATTTTAATTAATTAAAATTACTCATTTTTAAAACTGATCCCACTATTTTAAAATAATTAACTACAATTACATGTACCTTTATTTTTTTTGTTTTGCAAAATACAATTTTATAATATTTATTTTTAAAAGAATTTTTTAGTTGGTTACTCTTTTTATTTCTTTTTGGTTAAATTAAGATACATATGTAAAAGAATTTCAAATATTTTTAATTTTAAAATTGTTGAATTTTTATAGTGCTGAAGGGATTTTTACTTGTGAAAAAAGATGTCTTACAATTTTCTTGCCGTCACCATAGATTTGTAGCAATCTGTTAGTAATAAAATTTTGTTACCGATTAATTAATAATTTGTTATTCTCCATCCACAAACACAAAATTAAAGGTAATAAAATATTTAGAAAAGGAGGCCTCAAATGATATATATATATATATATATTATTATTATTAATGTTAACAAATAGAGTTAATTATTTTAAATTTTGAATCTTATTTTAAATTTTAATTAGATTCAATTTTTTAAATGCAATGTTTGCAAGTTAGTGGGGGTGTAATGGGATCTATGGGACGTTAGTTAAGTCTAATTTTTTTTTAGTTTTAAAAGATTACAATTCAATTATTTTTTCAAAGCAGGGGAAGTGGTAACCATTTATATATATACACGAATTATTTAAATATTTAGCATTAAAAAGTATGATAATTTCCCATAATTGTTTTTTACAAAAAGACTTACTTTAAATTCACTTTAATTAGGTTAAATTTTATATTACTTAAATACATATTTACATTTATACTACCCTATGTTTTAGAACTATTTTAAGTTTATTTCTATTTAATTATAAAACTTCTTTACAATCATTTATGTAACTGATTCAAAATTATTTTAAAAATAAAAATTATTCTAAATATAATTTATATTACCATATTTTTTAGAACTGTTTTAAGTATCTCTATTTAATTATAAAAACTACTTTACAATCATTTTGAAAATAAAATAGTAAATAATTTCAAATTTAACTTATTATAAGATAATATTTTTGAGAGAATGAAAACGCTTAGCACCTTGATATGCTATAAAATAATATTTATGTAAATAAATCTATATATAAGCTTAGTTCATTGTCTAAATTTGATAACAATAATAATAATATAAAGTGCATTTTCTATTACCATTGCAATCGAATAGATAGAGTCAAAATTTAGAAGTACGATAGCATTCTCAATGGATAATGATTGCGCACTTTATATACTTGGAATTCTATAACTACGAAAAATAACTATAATACGTAGTGGTAAAATCATTTTTCTATTATGAAAAATTATACTATAAACTTAATCGGGACATTATACGTGTAATCTTAGATATAATAAATTAAATCTGCATAATTAATATATATGAGTATTTTTGTTCTTTGGAAAAGTTATCTAGATAAATAATGTCCAATGTTCTTAAAATAATTAGCACCAAAACAAAAAACAAAAGAGAAAATAAAATCGCACAAAAAAGGTATAATTCTGTGGATCGAGAAGACAGTTTGAACCTTTATCCTTGATTAAATTAGCAAAAATGTAAAAATGATAATTATCCATCTATCAAACTATAATTATAATTATTATAATAATAAACAAACAAATACCAAAAGTGAAAAAGAAATATAATTCAAATAGCAAATAATAAAATTTAATTTAATGAGCTTAACATGAAGATACATAAAACAAACATATTACCAATTAAACTGTGCAATTAGAACATCTGCAAATCATAAAATTCAATGAACTGTTAAACAAAAAATATTTACGTGCATGAGAAATTAAATTTTTAAAAATGGCATGTTACCTCTAGTAATCTAGGACGTGTCATAATCATACAACACAAACAAACAACATTGTATCTTCAAATTTAATAGTCCAAACTTGAAGTGGGTGGAACTGACCTGTATTATTTGTTATCCATTTGAATCATAACTGAATAAAATTCATGAAAAACATATTTCATCTCTGTGCTGCAATTTGAAAAAAATTAACATTAACATGTCATCGATTGAAGAACTGAAACAAATTTGGTTGAATTTTGATTTCATCTTTCTTGATATTTGATTACAATAACTTCACTGAAAAAGAAGAAGAAGAAGAAGAAAAGTTAAATCATCAAAAGAATTTATGCATGAATATAAATTGAAATAGTTGAAATAGAATAATATCTCTTGCCATTTTTTAAATAACTGTTCCCTAATTATTTGGCTTTATCTAATAAACGTTAAAATACAGTTTTTTTAGTGATTGCTATTTACATGAAATTATGATTATGATATATTCTATAATCACAAATTCAAAATGAAATTTTATATATATAATTTACGTTGGAAATTTGAATTTCTTTCTTTTCCTTTAGTACAAATAAAATTAATAATAAATGTTTATGAATCAAATAAAGTGAGTATTGAAATGACATTAAGATTTACAAAGGAATGAATGTTCTTGCAAAGGAATGGATGTAATCATCCACGGAATTCGACAAAATTTGGATAACAATTGAAGCAAAAAATAATACCTGAAAATAAGATTTACAAACGAATGGATGAAACATTCCACATTGTCTATCATTTTCGGTAGTTTTTTTTTTTGGAAGAAAAGGGTGGGTTTAGAAGACATGGGGTAGTTTATTTATAGGCTAATGATAAATTTAAATTTCAAACGGTGTTAAATGCAGTAGAAAGTCATTCATTATGAGAAGTTAATAAATGATTGATGAGAAGTTGTCATCAATTTGAAATTCAAAAAATATCAATCAGATAAGGATTAGGATCAATTTAAATTAAAAATTAAAAAGAATATAATTATGTATATTTTTAATAAATAGATAGATAGATATAGATATAAATTATTATTATTATTAGTAGTAGTAGGGAAAAGGGTAAAAAATGCCCTTAAACTATGCGAAAGGAACAAAAATGCCCTCCGTTTATAGTTTGGTCCAAAAATGCCTTCTCCATCAATATTTTGGTCCAAAAATGCCCTTATTGTTATTTTGGGTAAAAACTGCTCATTTTTTCAAATAAATATATTATTTATTTTCTTTTCAACATATTCTATTTCTAATAAAAAAATTTAAATTAGCAAATGTTTATCTTACTTCAATTCAAGAAAAAATTTAAAATGAAAATATTTCTTATTTTATTATAATTATATTTTATCGTTCTATAAATATAAATTAATGATGGATATACTATGATCTTATATTTATGACATATATTATCTGTCGAAAGGGTTCATGAAGTTATTCTATTTTAATTGATAAGATGAGATTAACAAGAAAAAAAATATTTCCTACATTTTTATTTTTTAAAGTGATTTTAAAAGAAAGAAAACAAGAACATGGTTCTTAT
>JAJOOS010023269.1:0-16425 GCA_029582725.1 Solanum chiquidenum
GGGAGTCAAGGGTAGGAGTGGGGTAAAAATAAAATTTTGAATTGGATTTTTTTTAAAAAAACAAACTTTAAATTATTTTTTTCAGGGGGTGGGGTGGTAGGGGGTTGGCGGAAGGGGGGTGAGGGGCGAGGGTTGGTAAAAAAATAAAAAAATTGAAGTTGAAAAATATATTTTTTAAAATAAGCTTTAAATTTATTTTTTAAAACAAAAAAAATTGATTTTTTCAACAAAAAAATTGCAATTTGAAGTTGGAGAAAAGTTTTGAAAAATGTTTTCCTTAATTTTTGAAGGGAAGTCATTTTCCTTAAATTTGAGGAAAATGAGTTGATTTGGAAAATATTTTCCAAAACATTTAACCCAACCAAACATGAGAAAATTGGAAAACATTTTCATACCAAACACACCCTAAGTGTGAGTTTTGGCTTGAGTGTGTGGCATTCTTAGGCCACATTGTTTCCGGTGATGGGATTAGAGTTGATACCCAGAAAATAGAGGCAGTGCAGAATTGACCTAGATCCACATCTCCAACTGATATTAGGAATTTTTTGGGGTTGGCTGGATATTATAGAAGGTTCGTAGAGGGGTTCTCATCTATTTCGTCCTGTTTGACCAAGTTGACTAAGAAAATAGTGAAATTTCAATGGTTTAAAGCTTGTAAGAAAAGCTTTCAGGAATTGAAAAAGAGGTTGACTACTGCCCCAGTGTCGACCTTACCAGAAGGTATTCAAGGTTTTGTTGTGTATTGTGATGCATCTAAAGTTGGTTTGGGTTGTGTGTTAATGCAGAATGACAAAGTTATAGCTTATGCCTCCAGACAGTTGAAAGTTCATGAGAAGAATTACCCAATCTATGAACTAGAATTGGCTGTAGTAGTTTTTGCTTTGAAAATATGGCGCCATTATCTTTATGGTGTTTATGTGGATGTGTTCACCGATCACAAGAGTCTTCAATATGTATTTAGTCAGAAAGAGCTTAATTTGAGACAACGAAGGTTGTTAGAGTTACTCAAGGATTATGATATGAGTATTCTTTATCATCCAGGTAAGGCTAATATTGTTGCTGATGCCTTAGTAGATTGTCTATGGGTAGTACCACCCATTTTGAGTAAGATAAGAAAGAGTTAGCAAAAGATGTGCACAGACTTGAACGATTAGGAGTTCGACTAATGGATTCCACAGAAGGAGGAGTAGTGGTGATGAATAGGGCTGAATCATCATTAGTGTCAGAAGTAAAAGAGAAGCAGGACCAAGATCCTATTTTGCTTGAATTAAAGGCAAATGTTCATAAGAAAAAAATATTGACTTTTGAACAAGGGGGAGATGGCGTATTGAGGTATCAAGGTAGGTTGTGTGTACCAAGGGTGGATGAACTCCAAGAGAGGAACATGGAGGAAGCTCATAACTCCAGATATTCTATCCATCCGGGTTCCCGAAAAATGTATCGTGATTTGAAAGAAGTTTATTGGTGGAGTAGTATGAAGAAGGGCATTGCAGAGTTTGTTGCTAAGTGTCCGAATTGCCAACAAGTTAAAGTAGAGCACCAACGGCCTAATGGTATAGCTCAGAATATAAAACTCCTGGAATGGAATTGGGAGATGATTGGTGAGTTCGAGATTTGGACTCATTTAGGGCTTTATTTGTATAAGCTTAGCGTCCTCAAATGCTTATTTTGTGCCAACAACTGATGTAAAATCCTTGATTTCTAGGTATTTGGATTGAGGAACAAAGCTAGGAAATAAATGGGCAATAGAGACAAAGCGAGCGAAAAAGAGAAGGGAAAAACAAGCCTGATGATCGTCGATGTTACTCGGCGACTCACCAAGTTTCCACTCTATCGCTGAAAGTAACAAAATGCTGAGGTTGGATTAGGGGTAGCTTCGGCGAGCATCAGTTCCATTCGGTGTGACACCGATCGCTTCGACGATGGATGACCAGATCGCTAAAAGTACTGATGGAGATCCAGATAAATGCTGATGGGCGAGAGGAAAGGAAAAAAGGGGCATCGTTGAATCACTCGGCAATCCCGATCTAGTTCGCCTAAAATTACAGTGGTTGGACTAAGAAGAGGTGAAAATGAAGGTGAGATAAAGGAAAATTGGCGAGTCGCCAAACAGTCGGCGAAGCTCGACTTACCTCATCGATTGGTCCTAAACAGCCACACATCAAATTTGCATAAATTGATTTTTGCAAGAGAGAGAAGGCATTCAAAAACATGAGGAAAAAAGGATTGAGAGCAAAAACACTACTATTGTGGGGTTCAAGTGATTTTAGCAAGGTTTTTCATCGAGATTTTGTAATAGAGAAGATTTTTAGTTAATTTTAACTTTTGAATTTCATTTACCTAGCTATGGAAAGCGTAGAAGGTGTTGATTTTCATCATTTCACCATGATTGGCTAAAACCCTTGCCTTGGGGGTTTGACAATGTTAACAATTGTTGCATTCTACTAAATGGGTGTTATCGATTAGTGATTGTATGTGTTACTCTAAAGCGAGTCTAAATGGTGGTCTAACTGCATTATTGCATCTTAGGTGTGATAGATTTCAGAGTTTTGTGCTTGCTCGATAGAGAAGTACAGAACCAACTTAGTAATTTGGCATCCTTAGTAGTGGGGCTTGACGGTTTCATCTTCAGAAAGTGAAACCCAAAACCCAACCTTTGTATCTAGCTCGAAAGAGTGGATTTGATGTGAAAGTTGGTTGGTTAGCTTATGGATTGTGTTGAGGTTCGAAAGAACTAAACGGAAATAAGGCAATTGTTCAAGAGAAATTGTTTTACTTATAGTCCATTCTAGCCGTGATGAATTAGCATTTTCTGTAATGATGTACACCCATTAAGTTGAATTCGGCAATTGGTTTGTCAATCCCCCAAATGTTTTCTAGTTATCTGATTGTTTCTTGATAATAGTTTGAAGTGGGTTGGTAACGACATCCTGAAATTTTGAATATTAAACTTTTAAGTGTGTGCTATTGTCATACTTTCGTATTTGAATTCAAAGAAAGCTACTCTCTGTGGGATCGACCCCAACTCAGTTGGTTGAGTTATATACTGACTAATGATCATTGACACTTATAACTGGATGAAGTGTCTTTGAAACATTAATCAAAATGGCGCCGCTGCCAGGGAGTAGCGTTACTTAGAGTTCTTTGATCGAAGATTTGACTTGTGAATTTCTTGGCTCTAGTTGAATCGGCTTAGATTGCATTGTGTAGTGTTGGTTGGACTACATAGAAGTAAAAATGAGTGAGGAAGAGGTGAATGGTAGCCAAGCAGGTCATCGGGACGGTATCGATGATATCAATAGTGTTTACAACCCGTCTCAACCAGGTGAAATGGGTGCAATTCGCCTACCACAAACTTATGGGAATGCAATATTTGAGATCATTAGCACGACTCTTCATCTCCTCCAAATGAGGGGACTCTATGGAGGGCTAGAGCATGAAGACCCACATGAGCATGTAAGAAATTTTATAGAGGTGTGCAACCCATTTTCATTCAAGAATGTGTCACAAGAGTCGATCTGGCTTTAGGTTATTTCCACTATCTTTGACGGAGGAGGTTACCAAGTGGTTGGCCGAGTTACCAAACAATTCCATCACATCATGGGAGGAGCTGATTATAACATTGAATGCAAGATTCTTTCCCCCATCAAGGATGATGAAACTTAAAGATGACATTTAAGGTTTCAAGCGATGGGAGGGTGAACCCATCCATGAAACGTGGGTGAGGTTTAAGAAACTCTTACTTAAATGCCCAACTCACGGGCTTCCAAACAATTTGCTACTCCAATATTTTTATCCGAGTCTTGATTCGGTTAATAAAAGAGTGGCTGATCAATTGGTACGAGGGGGGATAATGTTGCAATCATTTGAGGTGGCTTCATTTCTTCTTGATGACATGACGAAAATAAATCAAGCTTGGTACACTCAAGAGGATGAAAACATCAAGAAGATGTTGACCCAAATGGAGCTATTACAAGAGCATATGATGGAGAATGTGGGAAAGCCCAAGGGGACATGTGGAGTGTTTAGAGTTGAGGAGGGTTCTTCCTCAGGTTATTCAAAGCCAGGGGAGAATCAAGGCTGGAACTCCAAGAGATACGAGAAGGGTTTCCACCCACGCTATTTACAGCGAGGTGGGAATCAAGGTTGGAACTATCACAAGGGGGAAGAGAAAAAAAGATACTATCAAGATTGGGCTGAGCAAAGTGATTATTAGAAAAGGGAGGATGACCATGAAGAGGACCACACTCACTCGAGTGAGAGCCCAAAATCGAAAGGGAGTTCAAGTAGTCCCCGGGTGAATGATTTGTTGTCACGCATCCTTGATAAAGTTGAAGGTTAGGATGATTTGCTAAAAGGGATGAAAGCTGACTTTTCATCATTGAACAATAAAGTGAACTCTCACACAAACGCAATCAAGATACTTGAAGGTCAGTTGAGTTTACTTTCACCACAATTGAAACAAAAAATGATAATGGAAGATGATGATAGAGGGCTGGCTATGGTTACTCGTAGTGGAAAGGTAGCAATAGGCGATGTGACGGGAAATGAATAAGCTCAAATGCATGAAAAAAACAAAGTTATGGAGGAAGAAGAGACACCTATCCATCAAAGCATTTCCAAAGAGCCACAAAAAGATGTGGAGAAAGACAATCCAATCCCAAAAGTTATGCAACCTTTCCCCAAAATATCTCCTCCATTTCCCCAACGTCTAAAGAAGAAGAATGAGGATGAGAAGTTCAAGAAGTTTTTATTGGTGTTCAAAAAATTGTCAATTAATCTCCCTCTAGTGGAAGCATTGTTGAAAATGCCGGGGTATGCCAAGTTTATGAAGGAGTTAGTCACAAAGAAAATGAGCTTGGATTTTGAGATAATCGAAGTTTCTCATAGTTGTAGTGCAATTATGACTAAGGAGTAGATCAAAAAGAGAGAAGATCCTAGAGTGTTCACTATCCCTTGCATCATCGGCATGCTCTAATTTTGCTAAAGCCCTATGCAATTTGGGAGCAAGCATCAACCTAATGCCATATGCGATCTATAAACAACTTGGGTTGAGGGAACCGAAAGCCACAACAATGAGACTCTTGATAGCAGACCGATCAATTAAATATCCAATGGGGATATTATATGACATCTTGGTAAAGGTTGATCAATTCATTTTCCTGGCTGATTTTGTCATTCTCGATTGTGACATAGATGCTGAAATTTCCATCATTTTAGGTAGACCATTCTTGGCAACCGGGAGAGCGTTGGTGGATGTTGAAAGCAGAGAACTGAAGTTTCAGGTGAACGAAGAGGAAGTAACCTTTAATGTTTGTAAGTCAATGAAACACCCAAGTGATATTCACGTGGTCTCCACTGTTGATGTTATTGATGAGGCGGTGACTAGTGCGAGCCATTTGATGTGTATGAGCGAACCACTTGAAGTCGTGCTTGCTAACTATGATGAATTCGAAATTCAAGGCTATGAAGAGGTAGTAGCTACTCTTTCAGTCTTGGGGGGGGGGGTATTCAAAGACTCCATTGAAGTTGGACATTGATCTAAAAAATTGAGAAAGTCCTCCTGCAAAGCCATCAACAAAAGAACTATCAAATCTGCAGTTGAAAGTGCTTCCCTCCCATCTCCGAAATGCTTTCTTGGGGGTAAATAACACCTTACCGGTGTTCATTGCAGCTGACTTTCTTGAATGGCACATAAAATTGCTCCTTGAGGTGTTGAGAAGGCATATATAAGGTATAAGTTAGACTATCACTAACATAGTGGCCATTCCTCCTGGTATTTGCACTCACAAAATTCAGCTTGATAGTGATTGTAAGTCGAGTGTTGAAAATCAGCGAAGATTGAACCCACCGATGCAAGAGGTGGTGAAAAATGAGATAATAAAGTGATTGGACGCAAGTGTGATCTACCGTATTGCGGATAGCAAATGGGTAAGTCAGGTACAATGTGTACTGAAAAAGGGAGGCATCACAGTAGTCCCAAATGAAAAGGGGGAGCTTGTATCTATGAGACCGGTTACCGGAAGTTAAATTTATGGACTGAAAGGATCACTTTCCCATGCCTTTCATGGATCAAATGCTTGATCGACTCTCCAAGAGAGGTTGACATTGCTTTTTGGATGGGTATTCTGGTTATAACCAAATCTCCATTGCTCCGGAAGACCAAGATAAAACAACCTTCACTTGCCCATATGGTACTTTTGCCTTCAAACGGATGCCATTCGGATTATGTAATGTCTGGCTACATTTCAACGATGCATGTTATCTATTTTTGCTGACATGGTGGAGGATTCAATGGAGGTATTCATGGATGACTTCTCAGTTGTGGGTGACACTTTTGAAGCATGTTTAGCACACATAGGACAAGTTCTCCATAGATGTATGGAGACAAATTTGGTCCTAAATTTGAAAAAATGCCACTTCATGGTTAAGGAAGGTATAGTTCTTGGTCACAAAGTGTCACAAAAGGGACTGGAGGTTGACAAAGTGAAGATTTAATTGATTGAGAAGTTACCACCACCAATTTCGGTGAAGGGTGTTCTTAGTTTCTTGGGACATGTCGGTTTTTGATGAGTCCACAATTTGGACCCATTTAGGGCTCTATTTTAATAGATTTAGTGTCCTCAAATGCATATTTTGTCTCAATAACCGATGTAAATCCTTGAATTTTAGGTATTTGGACTTGGGGACAAAGCATGGACACTATTGAGCAAAAAGGAACTAGGCAGCTGAAAGAACAAAGAAAAGAAGGCCTGAGGATCTCCTAAACCATTGGGCGAGTCGCCAAATGGCCTTGGTCTCGCCTAATGTTCCAATGTGCCAAGCCTTGAAGGAGAAAATCAAGTTAACGATAGAAAGGAGCAGTCGACGAGTCACCGAACAGTTCCGCGATGTAGTATTTTATCGCCCAAAGTTACAAGGCCTCAAGGATGCTTAAGGCAAAAGCAGAACGGTGATACAAATGACCAAAGGGTGGATCGCCGAGTGGATCGACGATCCCGACTTACTGCACCGAGTGATCCTTCGCAGCACACTTTTTGACAACTATAAATACTTTCTTGAATTTTTAGTTTAGTATCAGTTTTACAATTCATAAACTAGTTTTTAGAGTTATTTAGTTTTAGAACTTGGTTTTTGGAGACAATTTTTCCTTAGCTTTGAAGATTTGAAGATTTCCATATCTAAGAAATTGGAAGTGGGTATTGAATATTCTTCATCTTAGACGTTGTAAAGACAATATTAATCGTACCCAGTTGATGGAAACACATTTCGGTATCGATTTCTATCTTTGTACTATGTCTAGCTAAAACCCCAATTCTTGGGGTGATTATGTGATTATGGGTTGAATTAACTATCGGGTATTGCTAATTGATTATTTATTTGCTGTTTAAAAGTGATTTTTTCCAGTAATTGTGGTTGAATTTAATGGGTTGTAGTTGCAAATACAATCTTAACTTAGTGTTTTTGGCTTGCTCGAGAGAGAGGTTTTAAAACTAAAATTATTGAATCGATGGTCTGTGGGTATCAGGTTGGCCTGGGTTCAGCTCGAGAGAGTGAATCCTAAATCCTTTTCCACACATTCATCTCAAGAGAGTGAATGGACTAAAGCGAAGGCTGAGCTTCATTGCGGCTTACTGGTGTTCGAGAGAAACCAATTCGATTCGGGGTAAATTGTTCGAGAGAAAGTTTACTGAAGTCTAGCTTATTTACTAATTTGTAGCAGTTTACTATTAATTGCAATTATCCAGTTGTTTACCTTAGCCCATAATTATATCACATCCTAAGCATATTTATGCTTTTCTATTGATTCTTGAGTACGAAGCACTCCCTTGGGACTCGACCCCAACTCACTAGTTGGGTTAATTACTACTCACGATCATTGGCACTTGAACTGGAAGTAGTGTCTTGATTCGTGAAATCAAAATGGCGCCGCTGCCGGGGAGTGGTGTTACTTGACAGTTTTTAGTTAAGTTGAATTTTGTTCTTGCTAGTCATAGTGAAACTTGCTTAATTTTTAGTTTAGTTTTGCTTGTTTGTATATTACAACAGGAAATATGAGTGTGAATGGTAACTATGGATACCAAACAGATCACCCCCTTTTGAAATTATTGAATCTTAGGGACAACTTCCTAATGTTCAAGCAAGTGGGGGGGTGAAACTATCCATGAGATGTGGCCTAGGTTTAAGGCATTACTATAGCAGTGCCCAGATCATGAAATGCCTAGTAAATTGCTGCTGGAATGCTTCTATCGGGGTCTTCGTCCCGAAAATAGAAGCGTTGTTGATCAACTCTTTGCAGGTTGTTTGACACAATAACCCTATGAAGTGGTAGCCCAATTCCTTTATGTCATGATTAAGATCAACAAGGAGATAGAGAAGGATCAAGAATGGGCGACACTGTTTACTCAACTGGATGTTTTGTCCAAGAGAGTCATGGAATTGGAAGCACTGTCCATGAAAAAGAACAAGCACTTTGCCCCTCGCGAGAGTAAAAAAGTGAAGAAGCAGGAGGGTGGACAAAATGAGGAGGTCCTCTCAGTCATTCTACACAAGATTGAAGAACAAGATAGGGTGTTGAATGAGATAAAAAAGAATATCAAAATGCTAAATCAGACGACAACCTCTCATTCCATGATTATTCAGCTACAAAACTCCCAGATAAACCAAGTGTTTTCGTGTCTCTATGACACTATGGCCGACCCCGAAAATGAGGTTTTGGTGTTGAGTTGCATCGTGCCACGACGTTAAATAAGGCGCTTCTTGGGAGGCAACCCAAGGTTTTATTGCTTTATTTTTTTTAAAGAAATAATGGTGTGTTGAATGTGCAGGGCATAGTGTGGAAAGTGTTTGAAATGTGTAGATTGGTGAGCTTAAGGTTTTATCGGTGTATTACCGAAGAAGTCGGCAACCCCGACCTAGACCGCCGCTGGACTCAAGATAATTTCAAAGGGGATTCTGTAAAACTCGGCGAACCCAGGAAATTATTGGTGAGTCGCCGACCTGCTCGGTGATCGCGATCTAGTCCGCCGTTCAGACCACTTGTTCAACTGGAGGTCCTATAAAACTCAACGAGGTAAGAGATCACTCGATGTATCACTGAGTGGTTCGGGGAGCACGACTAATGTCGCCGAATGGGAGAGAACTTGACGGTCTTATAAGGATCAAAGGTTTAAATTTCCAACTCATTCACTTTCCCTCACTTTCAAACTTCACAAACTCACACCTATTTTGTACTTTCCATATATTTGCATTTTAATAGTATTTTTGTCGTTGATTTATTCTCAGAATTTTGATTACATTGTCGCAGAGCATAACAATCTTATCTTAATCGGCATTAAAGGTTGGTTTTCCGAACCCCGCATTTATTTTTAGTAATTTGTACTCTTATGCAAGCAATATTATGTTGTTAATGTGTGTTGGGCCTCTTTGATAGGATTAGTATGTTTGAATGCCTATTTTAAGATAATAATCTTGCCCGTATTGTTTTGATTGTTCAAATCCCATATTTTTGTGCGTTGAAATGAATTAAATTTTGTGGGGTTGTGCTTGAATGCTGTTTAGTTTAGTTGGGTGAAGTCTGAGTAGCCTGTATTTGTGCCAAGAGACGTAATTTGCCCAATGATAGAGCGGGTGACGTCCTTCTTAAGGGCAAACGTCGTCAATTGGTCAAATTTAGCAACACCGAGAGAAGTCTGAGTATCTCAGAGTGATGGGTGTTATGGGGCTTACTTTAATATGACTAGTGCATGTTTTGATTTTGTTTTTAGGGGTTGCGGGGTTGAATTCGAGAAGATGGGTTGAAAGTATGCACGTTGGGTCATTTGACGAGCTGGATCGAGCTCGCCGAACCACTCGATGGTTCACCGAAAGTCCCCATCTCACCTTTAATTTCATTCTTTAATTGAAGTTGGGCTCTGTAACTTTCAGCGAGAAGCCTGAGGTCGCCGAAGGCACTCACTGACTCACCGAAAGTCTTCTTGATCGTCCTTTGTTTGTACCCTTGAGTTCTTTTTGCACTGTAACTTTTGGCTGGATAACCCTTGCTCACCGAATAATATTGACGATTTGCCAAAAGGCCTTTCCCATCACCGACTTGCCAAGAATTTTGAGCCAATACTTTTGGTGAGCCCGACCTAGCTCGCCAAAGTGATTTGGCGACTCGCCGACTAGTTCGGCAAGTTTATCTACAACTATTTTTTTTGTAAATTTGATTAAGTTATTTTTAACTTTCTCTTGATGTTTTACAGGTATGGTGAGGATAAACATGTACATGCCACCTCGAAAAAGAGTGCGGGGTATCACAATCAACGAAGGGGGATCAAATCCTCCAAAAAGATTACGACAAGAGTCTCCATCAGGTAATAAAGGCAAGGGCAAGATGCCCCTTTCTGACAGAACAACCACTGACTCCCAGGCTACTCTATTTGAGCCTGAGGATGACCAGCCTTTGCAGACCCGGAAGGATGAGCTACGGGCAAAATCTCACCCCAACTCAGTTAAAGTCCCTCCGGTTCCCACACAAGCAGACTCAGTGCCAGCTCTGACACCTCATGTGGATCCTGTGCCACCAGTCGTCCCTCCTCCCAAGCTTCCCAACAGGTTGAAGGATGATGGTTTGCGAACCATCCTCAAGGAGAAACTACTATCTACAGAGGGTCTGGAGGGTAAGTACTCTAGTGTAGGGGAGTTATTACAGTGGCACTGGTTCCAGATTTTCACCAGACCCTGAGGTCCGTATATTCCTTCATGGGTCCATGAGTTCTACACAACATATGGTGAACTGGTGCCGAAGAGTAAAAAGAAGGCCAGCGAGTTCAGACCGAGTAAGTCAGTCACTTTTCGAGGTGTAGAAGTGAGCTACAGTGAGGAGTACATTAATGTTGTGTTAGATAGGCCTCCAGGGATTGCACTCTCATATGAAGGTTTGCCTACGACACAAACTCTGGACAATCTAAAGGGTTGGCTTGCCCCACTTATTTCTGATACCACTCCTAGGTGGATTGAGGTGGGAGTCGAGATCGAAAAGAAGGATTTAAATATTGCTGCCCGTTATTGGTTCAGATTCATCAGTTGTTCACTTATGCCTTCACAGAATGAATCTGTCCTCCAACATGTAAAGACAGCCTGCTTGGGGCCTATCTTATCGAAGAGGCGACTCAATTTGGGCCTTATCAGAGAGTAGGAGATGGCAATGAGAGCCAAGCAGAAGTAGACCTCTTTGCCCTTTCCAGTACTGATCATAGAGCTATGCCGGCGTGATGGAGTGCCCCGGGATGCTACTAGAGATTTTGATATTACCCCGTCCTCCTCCACTGACATCCGGTGCATTGAGGCCAAGTATACTAGAGAGGAGGATGACAGGAGGAGGGCAGCTCTGGTGGATACATCCCCGGAGGTGGACGTTGAGTCAATACCTATAGAGACATCTTTGCCTACTCTGACCTTCGGGTCTTCAGGTACTTCTGCCCCTCCTTCCTCGTCTTCAAAGGCTCCAGGAACCTCTACTTCCTCCCAGCAGACTAAGATTACTCAGGCGATGATCCTGAAGATGGGGAATTTGGCCTATTCAACTGACCTGAGGGTGACTCGATTAGAGAAATTTGTCTCTTTGATGATTGAGGTTGCTATTCTAGCTGCACTGACCCTCCTTTGGGATTCTGTTGATGATCTGGCTACTAGAGTCACAGCTTGTGAGAGTAGGCAGGGGGAGACCTCCGATGTTACGGCTTTGTAAGATGAGGTATTTGACTTGAGGAAAGACGTAAACTATCTAAAGTCTACTGACTTTACTTCATTGTTGGAGGCAACAGATGACAGGGATGCTCCTGAGACATCAATGATTCCTTTGGTTACAACCGGAGATGTGCAGGGATGAGGCAACAGTTAATGAGTCGGATGTTGCGATCGACGAGGAACAAATAGGGATATGAAAGTAGAGAATAGATGGAGACTTGCCAGATCTTGAGGAGATGATCATGCAGTCAGCGATCCAAACATCACTGACCGAGACTTCTATGACAGCTCCTAGTGGGTCTGGTACTGCTGTTCCTTCTGAGGTGACCCCGAGTATTGAGGCTTGAGACCAGACTGATGCACCGGGCACTGATGCCGAGACAGATGGAGCGACAACGTAGACATGATCCCCTCTTTACCTCCCTCTCTGCCTTACTTTTATTTTGACTTTTGGATAATTTTGTTTGCATTTGAGGACAAATGCTTTTATTTGTAGTGGGGTGAGGCCCACCTTTTGGTGACCTTTTGTGTTACCCTTTTTGTGAATATTGTTGTTTTCTTTATATATTTGGATTTTGAGCTTGTGGATCCGTGTTTTTAATTATAAATGATTTTTGACCTTTCCAAATTTTTTTTGCCACCTCTTGTTTGTATTGAATGTGGCTGTTCTTGTGCAAATTTGAGTATCGGTTTTTATCAATACCGATGACTTGAATAGTGCTTATAATCGAATAAACATGAATGTGCGGCTACTGTGAGGCCAAATGAAGTTGCATAATCAACATGTGAACTCTTTGCATCTCGTTGTGACTAGCCAAGTACCGAATTGAGTCTCTTGTGATGAACTTTGCACACTAGCGAAAGTGTGGAGTCTTGTTTTGACATTGGTGTTGATGCCTTGTGTGATGAGCTTACCGTGAACCATGTATGATGACACCTAAAATTTGCCCCGTTAGTCCAGTTAACTAAGTGAGGCAATTTCTTGAGATGATCTTAGGCAGCTTTAAAGAGTGAAAACCAATTTGACATTATACCTCTTTTTGTGGCCTACCTTGTGAGTGTGTGAACTCCTGTTGAACACACCTTGAGCCTAAACCTTTTCTTGGAAGAAACTTGATGACACTATGACCTTTCTTTTTCTATTACCCATAATCCTCATGAAGTTGTGGTTTGTTTGAATAGCCAACTTAGGCCAAAAGCCTGAGTTGAGGGTGTGGTGAAAAGAGAAGGTAAATCAAGAAGTGCAAGAAAGTCCCCTTTTGACCCATGGTTTTAAGAAAAATAGAACCCCTCCATACAAAAAAAAAGAGAAAGAGAAAAAAAAGAAAAGATTGATAAAGAGAAAGAAATAGTTGTGGAATAAAGTTGTAAAAATACAAAGAAAATGAGGTTTCCAACAATCCATGGAATATGAATAATGGGATGAGTTGTGAGCACTAATGAAAATGATGAAGAAAAGGAAAGAAAGTGTTGTTCACACCACATTTCATGAGGATAGAAGTCACTGAGCCTAAGTGTCCATACCTTTGCACTCAACCCCATTATAAGCCTTGAAAAGACCTTTTTGATCTTGAATGAGCTGAACAAAAAGTCGATTGGAAAATAAGGGCAAACCTATGGGTGAATATCATACAATGTGTTCATCTTTGTGAGTGTGAGCATTGCATTTGATTTTAGAACTTTAAACTGTTGAATCATTGTGTGAGAATATGGAACATTCTTTGTGTGAGGGCATTTGATCTCCTTTGTTGAGCTTGAACTTGTATTTGAAGCAAGTAATGTGATCTTGAGATTCTTTGGTAATGGTGAGTCACAACTTGAATCTTTGAGTGTACAATTGGTCCTTGCATGAGTAAGTTGAGTCTTCTTGTTTGAATTCATGATTGAGTCTTGTGTAGCACTGTTTGAGACATCCTTTTTGAACTGCTGAACTTGAGTTTTACTTGAGGACAAGCAAAAGTTTAAGTTGGGGGTGTTGATGAGTCCACAATTTGGACTCATTTAGGGATCTATTTTAATAGATTGGTACTGTAACGCCCCGTAAACTAGTAAGTTGAACTATTGAGTTCTAGAGCTTTTCAAAAGATTTTTGGAGAGTGATTTGAGGATTAAAATCACAAGAAATCACTCCCGTACTTATAATGGAGGTTTTAAGGGCTATACGTCAAGGTACGACCCCCCAAAGACTACCCAAGGGGTCCTTGAGAGGGACCCCAAAAATAGTCCCCAAATCTGCAATTTTTAGTGACCTACAGATGCCATCTACTTGCCGTAGATAGACCCACGCCCCATAGGTTGGGGTCGTAGGTCAAGGCCTGCAATTTCCTGCAATTTCTAAGCTGCAGACCTCAACTACGAAGGTGAAACACGCTCAGTAGGTCCACCCACGGTCCGTGGGTGGAGGGACGTAGGTCCAAGCAGATTTTAAGTGTTTAGTTTTTAGTTAGGGGTTTGGGGGTTAAGTTAATAATTAATTAGGGGTTAAGGGAGGTCGGTTAGTTAGTTATTTAACAACCTATAAATATTTAATAGACCCCAAAAACTAAGTCATTAACTCATTCATCTAAGAACCCTAAATTCTCTCAAAAAATCCTCTCTCTAGAAGTGAAGAAGAAGAAGAAGAGAAGAGAAAAAGGAAGCAACCTGGGTCGATTTCCTCCATTGATTCAAGATTGATTAGGGCTTTGAAAAATAGGTATGTTAGTTTAATCATCTATGGGTTCTTCCACCCATAGAGCCCCCCTAGGTTTTCCGCCAATTGTGAAGTCAAAAACTCAATCTAGCTAGAGTTTCCTTCCACTTTGTGGGTAGTGCTTAGGTATGATTCCAATCTAGTGGATAATACCTAATTATGATTGTATTAGCATCTAATTGTGATATTATTATGAATTCATGTGATTTATATGGTAAACCTTAGTCTAAATTGAAGAATGTGATATTCGCGGGTTTATGCCATTAGAGGTGAAATTGAATGTTCATAGGTGATATTCCTAAATAATTGTCATGTGTAGTAATTGTTCAAAGTTAGGAACATATAATCATGATTGAACTAGACCTTATTGAATATGATTGATCTTGACATGTAAAGTTGAATTTGAACTTTTTTGATCAATTGTGACTAGAATCACTTAGTAATGAATGATGTGAGTAAAGTACCTTGAAACCTAGGTACAAGGATGAGATCAAGAAGTAAAACTTGAGTATACGGCCTGTAGTCATGAATGTTGATCACTAGGATTTTGAGAGTAAAGCCAATGTGATTATCTAGATGTTTAAAGCTTTGAGAGTAAAGTCTAAATGAGAATAGAAGTTTAATAGGTAGAATTGTGGTGAAAGGCCTACTACACTCACCTAACCTACCTTATGAATGCTTGAAACTATAAAGTGATAGAATCACTTGAACATGGATTAATTGTCAAGGACATCCTTCCATGAGATATGAGTGTTAAGCAAGGCTTAACAAGTAAATCTTGGGGTGTATGCTTGGCTCCAAGTGGATATTAACAATGAGATGGAGTGTCACACAAGAAAGGGTCTGGGCTCCAAGTAGAAAAGATAACCACACCTAGTTGATGTAAGGACTATCCAAGTTAAAGGGGGAACTCTTACGTAGTAGAGTGTAGGTTTTCCCAAAGTTAGGTCTGATGAGATGGAAGCCTTCACATAGTTGAGTTAAGTTTTGTAGTAGCAATCTACATATCCAATGAACTAATACAAGCTTGAATAAGCATCTAATAGTATTCTAAAGCATAATTGAACTAAGACATGCTTGAAGAAGCATCTCATAGTGTTTTAAGGGATACTTGAACTAAGACTTACTTAAGAGGGTATCTCATAGTGTTAAAGAGTATAAATGGACTTAGACATGCTTAAGGTGGTTTCTAATAGGGTCCATGTGAAGAAGAAACTTATACATACTAAAAGGAGTATCTCATAGTGTTCAAAGTATAAATGGATTTAGATATGCTTAAGTAAGTATCCCATAGGATCCATGTTAATAATGAACCTAGACATGCTAAAAGTAGTATCTCATAGGGTTCAAGCTATTAATGAACTAAGATGTTCTTAATGAAGTACCTCATAGTGTTCCAAGGTTTCAAGAAAGATGAACTAAGACGTGCTTAAGAGAGTACCTCATAGTGTTCTAAAGTTAAAGAGAGGAACTATGTTCCAAATCAAGAAGTATTAGTATAAGGACCTAAAAGTGGTACTTAGTATGAGTAGTATTATGGGGTGCTACTCATGCATTGCGCAAGTATGTCTTAGGGTTGTTAAAAGAAGAGAATTGAGATAGGGTTGTGCAATAACTTCCTTCCTTACTATAGTTGACTAAAGGTGAGAGATTCCCTTAGTTATGAGAGTTAAGCTAATAATGAGACCAAAGGAGGGTGAGTATGACTAATATGACTTCAAGGTTATGCTTAGTGTGAAGGGTAGTATGAGTTACCTTTCATAAATTGCACATGTATGCTTTGAGGTTACTTAGAAGTATGGTCCCCTTATGGTATAGAGAAGCTTAGAGACTTGACCATGTATATAGACTATGATTATGATGAGTAAAAAGGGATACTTGGCTTGGGTGATACGATGGGATGCTATTCATGCTTTGCACATGTATGCTTTTGAGGTTACTTGATAATGGTTCTATTATGGTCTAGATGACTAAGAGTCAATTATGCTTATTATGATTAT
>JAJOOS010023270.1:0-16727 GCA_029582725.1 Solanum chiquidenum
AGCCTCGGGGGGTGGAGGTGAGGGGCTCTGAGGCATGCTGCCTCGGGGGGGTGGGGGCGGGGGACTCCGGGGCACGGAGCCTCAGGGGTGTGGGAGGTGGGTAGGGGGCTTCGAGGCACAATGCCTTGGGAGTGGAGCAGGAGGTGTGGGGCTCTAGGGTACGGCGCCTCAGGGAGTGGGGGTGAGGGGCTCCGGGGAACGTAGCTTCGAAACCTCTGAGAGATGGGGGCGGGGGACCCGACATGGCACATTGGAGCCTCGGGAGTGAGGGCGGGAGGCTCCGGGGCATGACGCCTCGGGGGGTAGGGGTGGAGGGCTTCAAGGCATGGAGCAAGCCTTGGGGGTGAGGGTGAGGGGTTTCGGGGGGATGGAGGCGGGGGCTTCGGGGTACGACGCCTCGAAGCCTCGGGGGGTGGGGGTGGGGGTGGGGGGCATCGAGGCACGGAGCCTCGGGGGGTGAGGGCGGGGGGCTTCGGGGCACGGCGCCTCGGGGGGCGGGGGGAGTGTCACGACCCAGGGGTACCCCCTAAACGTAACACGGCTTACTTGACCCCGAAGGGGTCTCATACAATCCCTTAGCATAATCATAAACATAGTCATAGAAATGATGCGGAATTTATAACTTTTACAATCGAAGTCAACTTCTTTTTCATAAACGAATGTAATAGTCTAGACCTTGTCCTAATTACCATCTAGTACAATAGAGAATACAATTAGGGTCAAATCCCTTTACATCAATAGAGTCTCAAAAATAGAAAGTACAATAGAAGTTAGAAAAGAATAACATTTTGTCCTCGAACCATGAGGACTCACCATGCTTAGGGAATAGTCAACCCAAGCTTCACTTGAAATAAGAAATACGTCTGAACGCCCAAAACCTACACTCATAGTAAATGTAGAAAATATGGGTTAGCACAAATAATGTACTAAGTATGGAAGCCATGCATAAAAGGGACATTTAGTTGAAATCATGTATTTATCAAGTTTAAAAGCCATTATGCACATTTATGAAGAAACATTAATCAAAACCAACGTATAAGCAACCCAAAGTCATACTAGTGCAATGCAAAAGTAAGATCACATAACCCTACCAAATGCTAAGTATCACATTTAGGTCACCAACAACATAAATATCTTACTTTTGCCTAATTCATAACCAATCATAAGTAAGGAGTTATTCATGTTCATAACTTGTAACAAGTAAAGTCAACCTTAACATCCATACATATCTCACATACATAATCCATAAGTCTTCATAACATAAGAGAACCTCACCATAACCCCTCTTAAAGTCTACTTGTGCAATGCATAAGTGAAGTTCCATACCCCCACTCATACTAAGTAGTACCTCTTAAGAAGTCATAATTAAAGTCCATGTTCATATCATAGTTCATATTCGTATCATATTGGAAAAATAGTCTTAACCGACATTAACCATGTGAGATACATGGAATCCGGTGTTCCACCCCCACACCGAATGTACATTTTAGCTTTTAGGTGGATTCACTAGCTAAATACCTATGTGGGCACATAATTATGGGATAAAGAGATTGCTTCTAGAAACTCCAACTACTAATGTGGAGGTTTCCATCTCATGAGATAACCATATTGGGAACCCAACTACTAGCGTGAAGGAACCCATCTCATACTCATGTCCACTCGGTGCTAAGCATAATTCCCTTTAGAATTCATATTAAGTCTTTACTTAAGTTCATATTCATGAGAGAATGTACTAGGCACTCAAACCAACATACATCATAATAGCTCATAACATGTCTTCTTTGACCTTGCTGAAACAGCTTTCTTTCTTCAGGTAGTGAAGTCATTAGGTGAGGATGTCCTTTCAGCCTTAGAATCATCAACATATGAGTAAACCTTTCACATCATATTCATAGTGTGTTCATCAGAATGATCTTTCAATCAACACAACAAGCTTATCATAAATATACATACATACTTCATGCATAATCAAGTGTAAGGGTATAGGGAAGAAGGATCTTGCATCAATACCACAATTACACAATAGTCATAGGATCATCACTAACTAAGTGAATCACAAGTTCATATACAATCCTCATCAACATGTATAAACCCTAACAAGTTGCCCTCTAAGGCTATGAATCAAGATCAACCCTAACTTCTAGAATTACCACATTAGGTAGAGGGATATCATGATTCAACAACTTAATCAATGTAAACATAATCAATTGTCAAGCTCCCATCATTAATCAAGTCATACCATAGTTCACAATTTAGGAAGAAGGGAGAATCATGGGTCCAAGGGAGATTTTCATCATAATTTAACAATACTCCAACATTCCAATGATAAATCATCATAATCAACCATAATAAACCATAATTAAACAATCAAAAACATTTTGGAAGAAGACCCATGACATAGATTGAAAACCCTAGGTTTGGGGGATTTGGAATCTTAAAAACATAGTTTGAAGGGGTTCTTTGGGTGATAGCTACCCAAAGATGAAAAACACTCATACCTTTGGTTGATTTCCACAAGAAATTGGGGAAGAAAGGTTGTTTCTTGAACCCCTAGCTTGACCTTGTTCTTGCTCTTCAATGGAGTCTTAGAGAGAGAATTTTTGGAGAGGGGATGTAGTTTTAAATTTTTGGTCTTGTTAGTTATGAAGTGTTAAGTGGAGTTTAATGACTTAGAAGTATTTATATAGGTCTAAATTAATATTTTAAAACGACCCCACACTAATATAATAACTCTTGGAATTAATGGCTTTGGCTAAGCCTTGGCCGAAACTTAACAGCTTTTGCAGGAGGGGACCTACGCCCACCACCCACAGACCGTAGGTGGGCTCACACCCCGTCCTGCAGGTCCGTGGTTTGGGTCTGCAGCCCCTCCTCTTGACCAAGTCAAGCCACTCACTCATGAGACCACACCCACGAGGAGTGAGTGGGTCTACGGACCGTACTGCAAGGCGTGGTTTCTTTTAGAGACTAGGAGATTTGGGGGAGTCTAGCCTCGACTCACGACCCCCCACCTACGGGGTGTGAGTCCACCCACGGGGCGTGGGTGCCCATCTCGTGGGTCATGCTATTTTTGACAGCTTGTTGGGCAGTCCATTGGTCCTCTTCAAGGACCCTTGAAGGGTCCTTGGGGGGCCATGCCTTGACATTTAGGGACTAAAACATTATTACTAACTTAGGGAGATTATTTTACGACTTTTATCTTTACGTCTAACCCTATTTAGGCTACTAGGCTACATGTTAGGCTCTATCTTAGGTCATTAAATTTCTGGGGTGTTACAGGGCGGGGGCTTCCGGGGAACGGCGCCTCGGGGGGTAGGGGCGGAGGGCTCCGGGGGGAGGCGCCTCCAAGCCTCGGGGGGATGGGGCGGGGGGATCCGGGGCACGGTGCCTCAAAGCATCGGGTGGGTTGGGGCGGAGGGATTCAGGGTACTGCGCCTCGGAGGGGTGGAGGTGGGGGCGCTTCGGGACACGGTACCTCGGCGTCTCGGTGCCTAGGGGTGGGGGGCTCCAAGGCATGATGCCTTTGAGCCTCGAGGGGGTGGGAATGTGGGATGGGCATGGCTTCTCAATGGGGGAGAGGATCCAAGGCACGACGCCTCAGAGCCTCGGGTGGTTGGGATGGGGTCCCCAAGGAACGGCGCCTCAGAGCCTCGGAGGAGGGGGGGAGGCTCTAGGGCACGGCACCTCCGAGCTTCGAGGGGGTGGGGACGGGGGGCTCCGGGGTTTTGTGCCTCGAAGCATGGGGGTGGGGGTGGGGGGTTCCGGGGCAACAAAAATAGCTACTAGTATGACCCTTTTAGATTTACACATGTACCACTTCACACTACTCACTGAACTTAAGTAAATGGAAGGTACCGTGCATATCTAAGATTGAATTATCCAATCTGTTCTTCTGACCTTTGAGCTTTTAGTTGGACTTATTGATTTTGCAAAATATTAAAATGTGGTAAATCTCAAGTAATAGTTGTGAATGGATAATGCATTAATCATAAGAAAACACTAATTTTACAAATAATAAGAAGGAAATAGTCGAGGTAGGAACAAAAAGTAATCTGAAAGATCCAATTAAAGAGCTATAAAGGAAGCATTGGCTTACCGTGTCACTGCGGGGATAACACAAATTTACTTGGAAACCGACTCTCTAGTGTTAATAAAGGTACTTACTAAAGTATGAAAAGTATCTTGGAATATAACAATCTCAGTTGAAGATATATGGTACTCATCATAGAGTTGTAAAGTTCAAATATAGAGAAGGAAATAATTTAGCAGATTGCATAGCTAATTATGCACTAGATACACCAGGAATGCCTGAATTTAATTCCTTTACTGATCTATTTGGGCAAGCAAGAAGATTTTAAATTTAGATAAGCAGCAAGCACACACAATCAAAGATAGAAATCGTGAATTCAAGCATGATAGTGAGAGGGGCGAAGGAACAACAATGTACATTACTCTTTCTATCTCAATTTATGTGACACACTTTATTTTTTAGATTACCACAAAAACAAAAAAAGTTACTTTTTCCAAATTAGAAACAATTTTAGTTTGTAATTCTCTTTATGCCCTTAATGAAATAATTTATAATCATGCAAATGATTAAGGTTTGTTTTAGGCCTTCTCCTCCAAAATTTTCTTCTTTTTTTGTCTAAATTTTGGAAACTCGACCAGGGTCGTCTTAACCACTAGGCCACTAAAGCCATCGTTTAGGGCCCCATATTTTTGGGGGGGCCCATTTTTTTTTAAAAAAGTACTTATATATATTATTTTTTAAAAAAAATTATATGTAATTTTAATAATTTTAAAAAAAAACATGGAATAAGTATATTAAAAAAACAAAGTGACCGTTAGTTTTCCCACTTTTTCAAGGGAATGAAACATTTTTTGGAATAATTTCCTTTAAGTGGGAAATTATGTTTCCTTATTTATCTTCTAAAAAATTGACCCCTATATTATTATTTATCTTATACGCGTCTTTTTTTATTCTCTATTTTATTATTTTTATTCTCAATATTGAACTCTCTTCTACAATTTTTTTTATTTAATATTGCTTACAAGTTACAAAAGAACAAAATTTGCTTTTGAGTGTCTTCTTCAAAATCTCAAGAAGTGCAACAAGCAATCATTATAATAGTATTGAAGGAGTATTTCGATAATGTTTTATCAACTTATCAAATTCGTGAGCCAGGTTTTATTATTCTAACTTTATTTTATAGTTTTTCTTGAAAATTTGTTATTGTTGATATTCTTTGTTCATAAGTATATATATTCTTGTTTTAATTATTATTAAAATTATTCAATTTAAATATGTCTGTGAGAAAATATGATCATGGTTTTACGAAAAGAGAGAAAAAGAGAAAACTTGAAGAATTAAATAAATCCCAAAAAGGAGCCCTTGATAGATTTTTTAAAAAAATAATAAAAATTCTGAATTAAAATATTGCTTATAGAATAATGTTAACAATTCATGTAACTGTTGCCTCAGTCGAAAGAAGTTTTTTCGAAACTAAAATTGATAAAATCTTATCTAAGATCAACAATGTCTCAAGAGAGATTGAATGAATTAGCTATATTATCAATTGAAAAGGAATTACCAAAATAAATCGATTATAAAATAATAATTAATGACTTCACATCTAAAAAGGTTAGAAAAGTAGATTTTAAATAAAAAAATATTAGGGCCCCTCTTTAAGGATTGACTTTAGGCCCCCAATCTTGTTGAGTTGGCCCTGAACTCGACGCCGAGTTTTCCTTAGTCTTTGTTCTATTATCTAAATTATTTGCATGCATATGAAAAAACAAATAGTTTAGACTATGATAATTTAAATCTTATCGTGAATTTAAATTTATAAAATAAAATGCATGTTTGTATTAAAGGACAACATGAAAAATATGTTGAACCTCATGATTTTGTTTGTATTTTTAGAATTTGATTGTTGTGAATCAAAATTTTAACATATGACAGAGGTTAAAGCACTGGTATTTTGGATCAATTGGTGCATCAACATTGGATATGAATTTATTCTAGCACAAAGTGATTCTAAGCTTTTGGTTGATAGTGTGAATTACTTGAATTCAATTGTCACGACCCAGACCGTCGTGATTGACACCTACACAAACCCTCCGGTGGGAGAATCATTACTTCAACCCAAGCTAACAAATTTTATGAAAACTAAGGCATTTAAAGATATGGAAGCAGATTTAAATGACTATAAAAATAGAGTTCCCATAAACTCCAAAGGTTTAAACAATTAACTAACCAAACTAATACGGAAATTCAACCCCTAGAACCTGAAAGTCATTGTACCCAAACTCTACTAACGACAAGTCTAAGAACAGGGGGTACAACCCCGAAACTAAACAACACCTTAAACAAAAGTCTGAGTCCGAAAAGGGTGGACTTAAACAAGAAAGATCCATGGCAACCTGAAAGAACTGGCTCACCCTTGAATTCGGCCACGCTCAATAGTCACCTAGATGAGGTCTATCAATAGCAACCTGAAGATGCCTTGTACTCAACAAAGAAAGAGCAAGTGCAGTATCAGTACACAACCACATTATACTGGTAGGATCACGTGCCTATCCCAATAAGTGAAACACATGCAAGTAACCACAACATTATAAAACAAGCATATACCGAATATATACAATATTAGTCATCTTTTCAGGATCAATGTAGCATCCCACATTTTCAATAATACATATTGGTTATCAATTTAGAGCAACATACAGTCTTCCAATATCAATCATCATTAGATATGGACATAATCATCACAATGTAGATACACAACATAATTCAATGGCCCTCTCACGAAACCCAATTCAATGGTCCTCTCATGGAACCCACACCCAAACTGTTAGCATACCGAAACGTGGTACCCAATCCAATGTTTATGCCAGAACGTGGCAACCGATCCCATATTTATGCCGGAACGTGGCAACCGATCTCAGTTAGTGTGTCGGATCGTGACACCCGCTCATTCAACAAACCACAATCACAATCACAATGTATATTCTCACAATCATACAACAAGAGGTGATTTATGGCATACAATTATTCAATTATCCTCATTTACGATTAGGGTGATCAATAATGCAACATTCGCATACATACATGCATTATAATGAAGCAATTACAAACATATATCACACCAACATGAAATCACAACCATCACCTACCTTGAATCCAAGCTTGAATCCCCTAAGGCACTTGAATCTTCCTTTCCGGATTCTTCTCGCTTGTTTGTGGTCTAAAAATATACAATTAATGCAAGGATCAACAATCAAAGGTCTAATTATCGGATTATAACAAACCCAATAACCCTAGACCAAACTCAAGATCCTAATACCTAATTTAGGCTTTTTCCACCATAAATTCTAGATCAAAACCCTCCCCCATCGATTATGACCCACTAGATTACGTTCTACGGATCGGAAAATAGATTCGGGGTGTGAAAACCTTACCTTTAGCCTCAAGAATGGTGGAAAACTATCAAGAAAACCCCTAGGGTCGTTCCTTAGCTCTCAAAGTCGAAAAGTGCATAATAACATATTTTTAGGGTTTTATTTCCGACTTAAGTCACGTCTGTCCCGCTATAGCGGCCCCGCTCTGGCGGCACCAATCCCGCTCTGTTGGCCTACACAGAGACAAAATGCTAAATAAAGAATTCCAAAACCCCATTTCACAACACATCATCAACCAACGACACTCAAAAAATACCCTCCACGCTAAGATCAATTTCAGGAGTTGTACTCACCCGAATTCAATTCCGTAAAGTCGTACGGGTTCCTTAACGTCTTAGTTATCTACTCATGTAATCAAAATCATAATTAAATCACCTGATCATTACTTGATTTCCCTAGACTCACGTGACACCGATTTCGTCCAATTCCGAACTACGCTAGAAAATCCCAAGTTACTACCAAAAAGTTTTCCGACCCAAAAATTTTCCCCGTTGATTTTTTTATAACGACGGAACCCGATCGTTACATCAACCCCGTGGAGAATTCAAGAGGAAGTGGACAGATTGAAAATGCATATGGAAAACACTGGCTACATTTTACAACATTGTTTTAGAGAAGCAAATAAAGTGGCAGATAAATTGTCCTTTATGAGTTATGCAACCCCTCACGATAAGGTTTACGAGAATTTTGTTGATATTCCTGTTGACGTTAAGGGTCTAATGACAATATACAAATGATGTTTGGCCAGTTTTATATTAAAAATTAAAAAAAAAACTATATGGGATCCCCGTAAGGATGGACTGCTTGTCTTTTGTATAAATATAGGTGTTCCCACTGATCTATGATTCATGGCTTCATTGTTATATGACCAAGTAATCAGTGGCGGACCCAGAATTTTTACTCAGGGGTTTAAAGTATAAAGGAGAAGTTCAGGTGGTAATGTAAGTGCGCGGTGAGCGTAGTGGTCTCTCGACATGCTCTTTGTACAAAAATCATAGATATTTCATTGGTTCATAAAAGTAAAGACTAAACTAATCAAAGATATTGAAGACAAAGATACATTCATAAGAATTTTAGTGGATCGACTGTATAACATAAGTTAACTCCTAAAACACGTGAAAATTAAATGATGAAAAAGGGAGCAAGATGGGGAAGAAAGATATTTAGCTTATCATGCTAAATTTAACTTACTTTATCATACCGTATTAATCATTTCTTTCTGCTTTTATCATGCTCCATCGAGCATTCTTAAAAATTTCTTGTACTTTTTATACTTTAATTTTCACTTTTTAAAAATTTTAAATTAGCATCCATTCAATCACATATTATTATGAAAATTGTCAAGATTCTCTAAAAGTGTGTAAGAATAGAGTTACTAAAATTATAATGCATATTCAGAAGATAGTTAAATAGCATCGTCAATTTTTTTAGTTCATATAGTTCAATTTACTAGGTTAGTCATAATTTGTAAAAAAGACAAATAACAAATAAATCAAATATGTTTAGTTTCCATCTCTCTAAAATATAATTAAAAATATAAAAAAAAAATCATGAATTCTATAAATTAATATTTTTGAAAGGATGTTGACGATATTTAAGTTTCTTCATTCAATTACACCTAATTTACCTTCTTTTTTAAAAAAAAAATTATATTTCTAGCTCATCAATTTCTAGTTAAATATAATTCATCATTTTTTAAAAGAGTTATTTAAGTTAGAATATGATAAAAGTGTTACGTTGAAACAAAATAAATAATAGATATAAAAAGAATAAAAAATAAAAAGAAAAAGAATGTGTCTAATAAATTTAAAGAAAAACAAATTTAAAAGAAGAAATGGAACAAAAGGAAAAAATAATGAAAAAGAAGAAGAAAGTCTAAGCCCAAAAAGTTACATTTTCCAAAGCATTTAATTTAAAGGAGGGAAAAAATGTTGTCAATGGAAATCAAACCAGTGACCTAGGGGCATTTGTTGTACCACTTATCCGTTGAGCCAAGGCTGTACTTTGTTTTCAAGGGGTTCATTTTAATATATATACACATAAAATCAGAATTTAACGTTATATATACAGTGTATTTTTTTGACGAGGAGGTTCGGGTGAACCCCTCGGGTCCACCTAGGTCCGCACCTGCAAGTAACCATCCTTAGTTTTTTTGCATTTTCTTCATCTCAATTAGGATAGCTTGATATCCTCTTATTGAGTAGAGAGGGTTAGATCACCTTTTGTATATACTCCCTCGAATCATTGGGTATTTTTTTGAAGATGAATGAAATGCAATATTTTTGGGGAAAAAAACACATGACTTCGTTTATGTCACTAAAATTATGTATGTGAATTTTTTTCAGCAACTTTATAATAAGTTTGTTACATAGAGTGTGAAGTATTAATAAATATAAATAATTATGTCATTATTAAGTGTATTTATAATATGAAAATTCACCTAGTGCAATTATAGAGGATATTGTTGGAATTTTTTTTCTTTGCGCCAAGTTGTTATAATTTATTTATTTTTTTGATTCATTTATCTTTAGAAACTAAAAAGACGAATAATCGAATCGAAGTACGAAATTGCTATTTACAAGATAAAAAATAGGTTAAATATTTAATTGATTTAATGAACACGTCTATTTGAAATAATGATATGACACCCATGCATAACCTTTAAATCTTGGATCCGCCTCTAATTAAATCATCATGAAAACCATTAAGCACGCTGCATAAGAAAAGGTAATAACTAACTCTCTTTCTCTTCATGTCCTGATTCATATAAAGCTCGTACGTGAACCTCCGAGTTAGACCTTGCAGATGTCCATGACAGTTCATGCTCAATTTGTATCTATTCATTAACTCTCCCTGTCTCTTTCCAAGTGTTAATCACTATTATCAAGTGTTAGCAATATTATAATTATTTCAAAAGATTTAATTACTTTGAGCCAAAGTAAAATATTTAACATGTGACATTTCTACTACTTTGTCATCCAACTTGGTGACCAAGTATTACTCTACTTGGTGCCAAAGTAATAACTTACTTGGTGCCAAAGTATTGATTTACTTGGTGACCAAGTATTCTTGGTACCAAAGTAACCTACTTTATCTTCCTATATAAAGACCTAACATGGCATTTTCAAAGGAAGCACTAAGTGAGAACAAATTACCAAAGAGAAATAAAAAAACACTTTTCTTTCAAACACTTTTTTTTAATGGTCTTGCTGGTTTTGTAGTATTTATATTTTGTTGATTACTGTGTCCTCTAATTAATTTAGAGAAGGCTTGTTTAATTCTGGGGAAACATTTCACACTACTGAAATAGTTTCTTAGGACAATGCCTAGCACGACTCAAGTATTATATAAATATATATATACATATATATTACTTAAGAATATTATTGTAGTAGTATTTATCCTAATTCTTGTATTATTATTTTGATATTATTTTTTCCTCATCTATATATATCATATTTTTCCAACAATCTAAGAAACTAAGGCAAATAATATATGTCATACTACTGATAATATTTATGATGGTGCTACCAAAGTTATTACTTTTCCAGTCACTCTGTCAGAAGTTTATGATATAGCAAACTACAAAAAGGAGTCATTCAAAGAAGAGGAATCAACACGGCAAGCAAACTTAGTACAAGATCGAAGGAGTAACCACAAAAGGTATGTTAATAAGTCTAATGGTTACAAGTCTTATAGTCCCAATTTTAAGCAAAAGAAAGGCACTTGTTTTACTTGTGGAAAACCAGGTCATCATGTCGCACAGTGTAGAAGGAGAATAAAAAATGACAAAGAAAAGTGTTATCCTCCCAAGGCTAATTTAGCTGAAGGAGATGAAATTATTGCAGCTGACATTTCTCAAGTAAACATTGTAGCACATATAAAAGAATGGGTGGTAGACTCTGGGGCTACTCGGCACATTTGTATGAATCGAGAAACATTTGCCTCCTATACATCAATAGGGGATGACAGTGAAGTAGTCTACCTTAGAGACTCAAGAACTACTAAAGTCTTGGGTAAAGGTAAAGTGCTCCTGAAACTTACTTCGGGAAATTTTTTAGCCCTTATGGATGTGCTACATGTTTCTACAATGCATGCAAACCTGATTTTCGTAGCCTTGCTTAATAAAGCTAGAGTAAAAGTGTCATTTGAATCTACAAAGATCATACTGACAAAAAATAATGTGTTTGTGGAAAAAGGCTATTGTAACCAGGGACTTTTTGTACTTGATGTTTGTAATGTTGTGAGTGAAAAAGCATCTACTTCTGCTTACATGATTGAATCTATTTCTTTATGGCATGCTAAATTAGGACATGCCAATTTCTCTTATATAAAAAATATGCAATCACTTGGTTTGATATCTGACTTAGATTCAATTAATATTAATAAATGTGAAATATGTGTTGAAGCTAAAACTACTAAGAAGTCATGTTTTTCAGTAAGTAGAGAAACTGAATTATTGTCTCTAATTTACACTGATTTAGGTGATTTAAAACAAACAATGACTAGGTGGTAAAAGATATTATGTGACTTTTATTGATGATTTTTCTAGATTTACTAAGTCATATTACTTAGAAATAAAGATGAGGTTTTTAATGTCTTTATTTCTTATAAAACTGAAATTGAAAATCAACTTAGTCGAAAAATCAAAAGAATTAGCTCTGATAGAGGTGGAAAATATTTATTCTTAAATGCCTTTTGTGAAAAAGAAGGTATTACTCATGAAGTAACTTCACCTTACTCTCCTAAATCTAATGGAGTAGCTGAAAGGAAAAATAGAACATTAAAAGAAATGATAAACTCTGTGTTAATAAGTTCTAATGCAACTGATAATTTGTGGGGTGAAGCTATATTATCTGCATGTCACTTACAAAATAGAATTCCTCATAAAAGAACTGGCAAAACACCTTATGAATTATGGAAAGGTTATAAGCCTAATTTAAAATATTTAAAAGTGTGGGGGTGTCTTGCTAAAGTTCTCTTGCCTGAACCTAAGAAGAGGAAAATAGGTTCTAAAACAGCTGATTGCATGCTTATTGGATATGTTGAACATAGTGATGCATATAGATTTCTTGTTTTAAAGAGTGATGTGCTTGATTGCAATACTATTATTGAGACAAAAAATGTTGAATTCTTTGAACATATTTTTCCACTATGTGATAAAATTTCTCATGTACTTGCTGGAAGAAATAGTGAGTCTATTTCTAATATTGAAGAACTAAGAAGGAGTAAAAGGCCTAGGAAAGAACATTTTTCTTATGGAAATGATTTTCAATCTTTTCTTGTTGACAATGAACCATTAAATTATTCTGAAGCTATATCTTCTTCTGATGCTAAATTTTGAAAAGAGGCAATAAAAATTGAAATTGATTCAATTATGAAAAATAATACATGGATTTTAACTAATTTACCTCCTGGTGCAAAACCTATTGGTTGTAAATGGATTTTCAAAAGAAGACTTATTAATCCTGATGGATCTATAGATAAATATAAAGCTCGGTTAGTAGCTAAAGGTTTTTCTCAAAAAGAAAATATTGATTATTTTGATACATTTTCACCATTGACTATAATTTCTTCTATTCGGATTTTAATTGCCTTAGCATCAATTCATAAGCTTTTTATCCATCAAATGGATGTTAAAACAACTTTTTTTAAATGGTGATTTAGAAGAAAAAAATTATATGGTTCAACCTGAAGGATGTATTATTCCTGGACAAGAAAATAAAGTTTGTAAGTTAATCGCATCTCTTTATGGCTTAAAACAAGCTCCTAAACAGTGGCATAAAAAATTAGATCAAGTTTTATTGAGAGACTATTATGTATCTGTTGAAGTGAATAAATGTGTTTATACCAAAATTGTAGATAATGATTATGTGATATTATGTTTATATGTTGATGACATGCTTATATTTGGTACAAGTTTAAATATTGGAAATAATACCAAATTATTTTTATCTACTAATTTTGATATGAAAGATTTGGGTGAAGTAAATATGATTTTGGAAGTTAAAGTAGTAAGGAGTAAAGATGGTATAATGAAATTATGTGAAAAGACTTCTTAAATTATTTTGAATCTTTTGATGTGACATAACCACTTCTTATGATGTTAACTCTCAATTATGGTGACCCAGTTGCTCAGTCTAAATATGCTCAAATTATTGCAAGTATATTAAATTTGATGAATTTTACTAGGCCTGATATTGCCTATGTTGTGTGTAGATTGAGTAGATATACTCATAATCTCAATAATGAGCATTGATTTGCATTGAATAGATTGATGAAATATTTGGGAGGAACCATGAATTATGATATCATGTGTAGTGAATTTCCTTCTACTTTAGAAGGGTATTGTGATGCAACCTGGATCTCTAATTCAAATTAAATGAAATTTGCTAGTGGATATGTGTTCACCTTAGGTGGTGGTGCAATATCGTGGAAATCAGCTAAACAGACGATCATTGCTAGATCGACTATGGAGTCAGAGTTTGTAGCTCTGGAGCTGGCTGGTTCTGAGGCTGAATGGCTAAGAAATTTCTTAGCGAATATCCATTTAATAAAGGATAAAGTGTTGATCCATTTAATGAAGGATGAATTGTTGATCCCTTTAATGAATGATGCATTACCAGATGATCCCTTTGATAAGGATGAATTGTCTCATGTGTTTATACATTGGGATTGTGAAGCCGCAATTGTTATTCTGAAGAATAAATCTTACAGTTGTAAGAGCAGACACATAAAATTGAGGCATGATGTCGTTAAGCAGCTGCTGAAAGATAAATAATTGCAATTGATTATGTGAAGTCAGAATTGAATTCGACCGATTCACTGACTAAACTCTTGGGAAGAAAGTTAATTCTTCATCAATCCTTGAAAGAGATGGGGTTAAGGCTACTATGATTGTCAATAGAGATGGTAACCCAACCTATGTGATTGGAGATCCCATAAAGTAGGTTCATATGGGTAATAACAAGTCGATATTGACACTGCACACTAATAGAGAGTGCTTGAACTGCTACTAATTATGAGGGATGAGTTATTAACTCTTAATGAATTCATAGTCCTTATGGATGGTGTATTTAAAGCAGTATACACTTGATGAATTCACCTATATGAGAAGTGGAGTGAAGCCGCTCCTATGAGATTTTGGCCTAGTCTCTAGAGCTCTCATGAATACCAGGCACACACATGGCTTATTGGCGCAAAATCGCGTTGAACAACAAAATATGAGGATTAAAATGTGATTGATAGAATCTCTAGCTTACAAAAGAATAATTGGTTCATAGAAATTTTATATTTCACCAATAATTATGTAAGTTAAATTTTATCGGTCTAAGTTTGGTTCATAGTCCGAAAGATACCAAACCTATAACATTTTGATCATACAAAACCAGCAAAACTCATTATCTTATTTTCAAAATCTTTTGAAATATATGGGGGATTGTTAGCAATATTATAATTATTTCAAAATATTTAGTTACTTTGAGCCAAAGTAAAATATTTAACATGTGACATTTCTACTACTTTGTCATTCAACTTGGTGACCAAGTATTGCTCTACTTGGTGCCAAAGTATTGATTTACTTGGTGACCGAGTATTCTTGGTACCAAAGTAACCTACTTTATCTTCCTATATAAAGACCTAACATGGCATTTTCAAAGGAAGCACTAAGTGAAAATAAATTACCAAAGAGAAATAAAAGAACACTTTTCTTTCAAACACTTTCTTTCAATGGTCTTGCTGATTTTGTAGTATTTATATTTTATTGATCCCTGTGTCTTCTAATTAATTTAGAGAAGACTTGTTTAATCCTGGGGAAACATTTCGCACTATTGAAATAGTTTCTTAGGACAGTGCCTAGCACGACTCAAGTATTATATAAATATATATATATACATATATATTACTTAAGAATATTGTTGTAGTAGTATTTATCCTAATTCTTGTATTATTATTTTGATATTATATTTTCCCCATCTATATATATCATATTTTTCCAACATCAAGGACGGACACACGTTATATAAAGGGGTGTCACCCGACACTTCTTAGTAAAATATGATAAAATATGGTAAAATTGAACAGATAAATTTAATAAAAATGACTTTATTTCAACGTTTGAGCTTCCTAGCTCTGTGGCAAGCGCTCCTAGTAAACTATGCATCGCGACTTCAAACCTTTATAGTGATGGATTTTCATTTTATTTTTTTGTTTATAAAATGACTCCCTTTATCTTTACAAAATATGATTTTGAGTTAGGTTCGATTTGACAACTTATTTAAATGTCGACATCGCGTATGATCAAGTAATACTCCTACTCCTCATCATGACCACATATATATACTTGTACAATATAACTTAGACCTCATTTGTTTTCATTAAGATTAAAATGTCTGAATTTAAATATATATTTAAATGATTAAGATGTTGTTTCTAGATCTGAACACTAAATGCTTAAGACTGTTTGTTTTTTAGTATCTGAATGTATATAATTCATAATTATATAAGCATAATAACTATATAATTCAAATAAAATTATATTTTGGTGTTTATATAATAAAATATTTTTAAAAAGTTTATTACGTGATTAAAATTTAATATTTTTAAATAAATAGTTTCAGTTTGTATGTAAGAATTTAAAAAAAACAACCTCAAATTAATAATATTTTTATATGTGTGTGTAAATATCCTTGTGTTATAATTTGAAGAAGTTCTGGGCATAGATCCAAAAACATATCAGAATAAAAAAGGCAACCCAACAAATGTATAACCTCTTATTAACTAGAACTAGTTGTTAATTTTATAAATAATAATATTACTATGTAAAGTTAAACGCTTAGTGAGAATACAAACAAAAAAAATAAGCAGTATATAAGAATAAAAAAAGACAATCCTAAATAATAATCGTTCTCTTGTTATAATTTGTTATAATTTGGTGTTATGCTACTAATTTTATATATTGAGACGTTATTGGGGATAGATCCAAAAACATATTAGAATAAAAAAGGTTAACCAAACAAATGTCAAACCTCTTATTAACTAGAACTAGTTCTTAGTTTTATAAATAATAATATTACAATATGAAGTTAAATGATTGGTGCCTTTTGAGAATATAAACAAAAAACAAGTAGTATCTAAGAATTAAAAAAGCAATCCTAAATTAATAATATTTTTATGCATGTGTGTAAATATTTAAGGTCTCCTTTTATAATTTGGTGTTAGGCTTTTTATTTTATTGAGAGGTTCTTGGCATCACATTTTCTTTTAGA